>CM053248.1:1690618-1945618 GCA_028583405.1 Pogonophryne albipinna
TCGATTCTACCTATTTATTTGAGAATTGAAATGACTTTAGTTTGGGCCATGATTGTCTTTGTGCCACAGGTGGTTCGTTTGCTGAGCCGACTGATGACCCAGAGAGCAGAGAGCTGGACTAACAACCAGCACAGCACCTGTCAATGTGACACCGAGGTAAGACTGTCTGACCCTCTGCTCTGTTTTTATATAGTTACACTAAATGTGGTGTTGCAACTTTCTACACAACCCTCTCATCTCGCTCTCTCTCAGTTGGTCCAGACTGTGGTGATTGTTTTCCATCGTCAGTGGTTGGATCTTCGCGGTTCAACAGGTCACATTTCAGACTGATTTATTTCACCCCTTGTCCCTTAAACTATTTATAAAACCCATTAATGTGTCCTAAAAATAATTGATTACCAATTATTGTAATGTTTTCCGTCTTTCCTTCAGGCTTGGCCCCGCCCCCACCAGAGTGCCCCGCCCCCTTGTTACCATGGTGGCGCGGCCCTGCTGCTTCCCTGCTCAGAGAGTGTCTGCTGCTGCTGCACTGGCTGCTGCTGCATCACGGCAGCTTCTCAGAGAGCTGCAGGCCACTGCTGCACATGTACGACCAGGTGATCCCCGCCGTACGTGACACGCTGAGGAGGATCCCCGAGCTGAGCGAGAGCGAGGGTACACACACACACACACGCACAAACACACACACACCAACAAACAAACACACACACACGCACAAACACACACGCACCAACAAACAAACAAACAAACAAACAAACACACACACTAATCAAAAGACAAAATAGTTGTTATGTTCTTCTTCTGTCAGGCTGTTGAAGCGGTCAGATTTTACACTAGCAGTTATCTTCTGAGAGCAGTCTAATTAAGAAGCGATATATGTCAATTGTATTTACACGTCAATCCGTAGAACTCATGGGATCAGCCAGATAACATGGGGAATGCTTTGCCATATATAAAATAAAAAAACTGAGTTGACATGGAAACTGTACTTGATTCTTGTCGGTCACATTATGACTTCATCAGGTCAGCTTAACTTCTTCTCACAGTTCTCTTCCAGTCACAAGTGTTGCTGCTTGTTGTAAACATGCTGTAAATGTAAAAAAAATGTTATGATTAATAAATATAGTCTTAAGAGCGACATGTTTGACCCTCTTATTCAATTCAGTCAAGTACAGAAATATCTTTCAGATGTCTACATTTTTGTAAATTCTGAAATAAACACATTTATTTTCTTTCACTTCCTGTTTCCCGCCAGAGCTGGCGCTGGAGGAGATCTGCCGCTCGGAGGGTGACGACACAGATGACATGGACACTGAACCTGGCTCCTGATTGGCTGCTGCCATCGAAGAGGGACACTTTACTGAGTGTCGATTGGATTTTTTCAGATGGAGACGAGGAAAGAACAGAGAGTAAAGTGGGTGTTGGAAATGAGATGAAGGACTACAGAAAATTCAGAGATCTCACTGTATTGATGGAAGCTCAAGTGGATGTCTTCTGCTGTCCGATGAGATTTAACAATAAAAGAAGAAGGTGCGAGAAACTGCACAGTATGATGTTTACATTTTCCTTTCTTTCTGTCTTTACTCTTTAAACCATATTCTGCTTATTTTCAGATTTCTGAACTCCAATGTGAAATATTTACAGCAGGGGGTCCGCGGGGTCTTAACAAGTATTAAAAGTTGATAAATCAATTTAGCGAAAATTAAGGCTATTAAAAAGTATTAAAAAGTATGAAATGGCATTTTCCAAGGTATTAAGAAGGTCCACAGCAACGACAACATGAAACACCCTTTCATTTACTGAAACAACATGTCGGGAAACCCCCTCAAAGTGGCCCCATGCATAGCGTGCCATAAAATGCTGCTGGGGGGGGGGGGGGGGGTTTATCTGCTGGTGGACTACCTGAGAGATATACAGCAGGAGAACACGCCGTCCACCGCGGACAATAAACAGAAGGGCAACCATGACAACCATGCTCCGGGGTCTTCTTCGCTGCTTTTGGTGTATTTTGTGGCGGCAGCAGCGCCACTTACAGGCCTGGCATATGTACTACAGCGTTTCCAGCATTTCCAGCGGTCTCGTGTGAACGGACACGTTAATGAATCGAATGCGTGGGAACGGAAGACTTTTTTGCGTTTGCGTTTTACTGTATGCGTCCTCGTGGGGCCGGGGTCTAAGCCAAACTATATCCGGTCACAGAGATCTGCTATTTTAAAGTAAGGTCAACATATCGACCCTAAATATAGTCTATATTAAGAACGAGAAAAGTCTTAACATATATATCGTTTTTTGTAAACATATGACAAATGTGCGAGGGTGATGACGTCAGAACATCGTCCTATGTGCCGGGCTTAGCCCCGGACAGCCCCAGCCCAATCTAACCCCTGGGTATTTGTGAGGGAGCTCCTATATGGCATTACCCCGCTGAAGCTCACCAAAGTTTAATATATTTCATAATTCAAAGTTTTGTCAATTGTTTTGTTTATTGGTCAAATACTGGTTTCTAATGGTTTCTGAGGAGTTTTACTGGAATGAAAGAGCACAGAGTACAGAAGCAACGAAGCAGCATCCTGCATTAAACCTGACCTTCACAGAGAGGTTGAAGTTCATGTGGAGAGGAGGCTTCAGTAGTCTGTCTGCACTCTGTTTAGTTCTGCTATCAATCAATCAATATAGTCAATGTGAGGTAAAGTGTGTCGCCAATGTAACCGGTTAGAACTCGAAGTTGCGATGAGGTCTTAAAATGTATGGAAAGGGTCTTAAAAAAGGTCTTAAAAGGAATTAAATTTGACTTCAGGATTCCTGAATATACCCTGTACAGGCTTTATTGTTCAAAAAGGTCTTTATTATTCTAATATTACTGTGCTGCAGCACTTCTTTCCACCCTCTGTCTAAAACCAGACTGCTCTCATTGGTTAGCTGGCCGGCTCTGTTGTCATTGGTCGACAACTTAGAGATGTCCCGCCCCTTAGCCTATCACATACATTAGGCGCTTTCACACCGGAGTACTTTTCCCCGGACTTTTCCCTTTTAGTTCCGATAGTTCCTGGGATTTTGCGTTCACACCAAAAAGAGAACTTAGTTCATGAGAACTTTTCCCCCCTTTTCAGTCCCTGCTAGAGAGGTGGTACTTTCCTGGGGAGAAAAAAGTTCCAATTTCTATTGGCTGGGCGAATTGCAAACCACGCCCCTTAAAACTCTGAAAAGTTTTGTGAAGCTGCCATTTTATTTGCTGGCATTAGCATTATTAGCATTAGCATTAGCCCAGCGCACAAACGCAGAGAGACTAACTTATGGCAACACAAAAAAAAACATGGGAGCGGTGGAGATGAGGAGGTGTCGGCGTTCTGGCGATTTACTCAGAAGGCTGGGAGTCCCAGCAGCTTCTACTGAAGCCAGTCCACAACTCCGGGGGCTTCCGGCCGGGGACTCCGGGCGGCAGTATACGCCGTGAAGTGGTTAGCGGCCTGCCAGTAAACCCAAAGCAGAAGAAGAAGAAGTGACGTCGGCGGCTTCATTTGCGTAATCTTCCCTCAGGGACTTATTCCGGTGTGAACGGAGGTGGTTCCATGGGGGAACTAAGTGCTGGGAACTAAGTATGGCAAAGTACTTGGTGTGAAAGCGGCTAATGTGTTGGAGTGCTAGTCAATAGAAGCACGAGTGTCTGGGAGAGAAACTCCGTCTGGAGGGAACTTTGGGATGTTAGCCTTTGCAGCACAAAGACCTCTATAACACCCCTTTAACAGTTTGGGCGGCTGTAAAGGTAGATAATATAGATGTGGAGTTGGTAGCAATATTATCATCAAACTTAACAGTGGGGATATTTTTGATTTAAATACCATTTAACTGCTTTATACTATTGCCTTTATAAAAATTCCAATTGCCTCTATTTTTTTAAGAGAGTGGCTTTTGGCTGAAAGTTAGACGATATAATCAGTAACACTTTTATATCTTTCCAAAACCTATAAATGTTTTAGACACTTGTGCCTCATGTGGCTACAAAGTGAGATACAAACAGGTTTCTACACAAATCCCAAACATTTTAATTAGAAAAAGAAAAAATACAGACCGGCTTTGTGTGTTTTGTTAGCTGAGGACTAAAATGAATGAATTAAATTAAAGCATAAACAAAAACCAGTTGGAGGCAGAACAGTTTGTGAAACATCTTTAATTTATATGTACAGCACTTTGGCTCGACCAAAAATCGCTTATAAATGTGCTTTATAAATAAAACTTGATTTGATTTGTATCTCTGGAACTGAGGTGTGACACATTCAGAAGAAGGCATCCTATTGGCTGGTTGCGTGGTCGCTCTGTCAAAGACTTGAGTGTTGGGAATTGTTTTAGGCCAGTTATCTCAAGATTACAAGATTGCTATTTTCATATTATGATTCAACACACAGTGCTTATATTTGTTCCTTTATTCTGAGGTGTAAATCAGGGCTGCACATAACTGGTGCCCCCCCCCCCCCCCCCGCTAAACAAGAGCACCGGATCATTTGAAAAAGGCTCATTTGCGCACCAACATTGAGAGAGAGAGAGAAAAGAGAGATGAGAGAGATAGAAAAGAGAGAGAGAAAAGAGAGAGAGAGAGATATTTGCGAGTTGCATAACAACTGGTAAGATAGCAGGGTTTCCCACACAGAGACTTTACTTGTGCGGGCCGCCCAGGTGTACTAACGGCCGCCCAGGTATACTAACGGCCGCTCAGGTATACTAACGGCCGCCCAGGTGTACTAACGGCCGCCCAGGTATACTAACGGCCGCCCAGGTATATTAACGGCCGCTCAGGTGTACTAACGGCCGCCCAGGTGTACTAACGGCCGCCCAGGTATACTAACGGCCGCCCAGGTATACTAACGGCCGCCCAGGTATACTAACGGCCGCCCAGGTATACTAACGGCCGCCCAGGTGTACTAACGGCCGCTCAGGTGTACTAACGGCCGCTCAGGTGTACTAACGGCCGCCCAGGTGTACTAACGGCCGCCCAGGTGTACTAACGGCCGCCCAGGTATACTAACGGCCGCCCAGGTGTATTAACGGCCGCTCAGGTGTACTAACGGCCGCCCAGGTATACTAACGGCCGCTCAGGTATACTAACGGCCGCCCAGGTATACTAACGGCCGCTCAGGTATACTAACGGCCGCCCAGGTATACTAACGGCCGCCCAGGTATACTAACGGCCGCTCAGGTGTACTAACGGCCGCCCAGGTGTACTAACGGCCGCCCAGGTATACTAACGGCCGCCCAGTAACGGCCACCCAGGTATACTAACGGCCGCCCAGGTATACTAACGGCCGCCCAGGTATATTAACGGCCGCCCAGGTATATTAACGGCCGCCAAAGTATAAATCGCGAGCTATTTAGGTTTAATTGTTCTAATCCGTCCACGAGCACGACGGCATCTTGCTATCGCGTGAAGGATCTGCTTTATGCGCTCCGCACAGACCCTGCTGCGTGCTCACGAGCGCTTTTCTCTGGGGATTTCTGTTTTTAGGAAGATTTGTATTTATTTTTGCAAACACAGGCGGATCCTTGTCTTATAATTCTAGGGAGCAACCAGGAAGTGTAAACACGGAGAGAGAGTTGCTGTTCCCCTTTACATTGTTTCTGGGAATTTCTCGACTGTAGAACTCGCTTGTTGAGGAAGGCACATGTGAGTCTGGTCAAGTAACCCAGGGTTAGTGTGTGTGTGTGTGTGTGTGTGTGTGTGTGTGTGTGTGTGTGTGTGTGTGTGTGTGTGTGTGTGTGTGTGTGTGTGTGTGTGTGTGTGTGTGTGTGTGTGTGTGTGTGTGTGTGTGTGTGTGTGTGTGTGTGTGTGTGTGTGTGTGTGTGTGTGTGTGTGTGTGTGTGTGTGTGTGTGTGTGTGTGTGTGTGTGTGTGTATCTTTGTGAGGACCTACTTCAGTTTTTGAATGGTTGTGATATTTTGTCTGAAGGCTGTTTGAGGTTTTCAGTGTTTTTTTTTTTTACATTAGAGTAAATATCAGGTTAAGGTCCCCCAAGGGTTGGGGCTAATTAGCTTAATGGCAATAGACAAGTTATGGAATGAATTCACGATTAAGTTCCTTCACTGTGGAATGTAATGGCTGGAGAAGAATGGCACTATCAGCATTTAAATTGGTTTCCCAATAATAATCCTTCCTTTTTAATTATGCAATACTGTCTGTTTCTTGGTACGAGTTCTTGTGTAAATGAATACTTAGTTTACCACAGAAAAGGACATGCTTCAACCATTGCGACACCAAAACCATAAGAGGATGGGGTTTGGACTTTCCCCTGTATGTATCAGCAGTTACGGATTTGGGTGGATTTGGCAAATAAAAAAAAAACACGAAGCAATGTGTTTTGGATTTTTACCGAGTGGTCTGAAGAACTTGCTAAATTAGAAGCTAGCTGTTGGCTTTCTTTATGGCATCGATGCAAACAATAATACTTCTTTAAAACTCTAGGGGTGGGGTGAATTACATTGATTTGGGTCCTCACAAGTATAGAAGTACAATTGTGTGTCTTAGTGTTTTTCAGTCCATGTTGGAACCACCTGGTCATCGTCCTCTTGTTTAGTCTGTGGTGTTTTGTGCGAACTGTGATGAGTCTTTTGTGTTTTGTGATGTTGCGTGTGGGGATTGTTCAGCCACGGGTGCATCAGCAGCTCCGACGCCGTCAGTCTCTCTGCGGGTGACTTCCTCAGCATGCAGCCAATCAGACACTTGGCTCGTGGCGAAAGCCAATCAGGCAGGCTGAAGGCCCCGCGGCGGATCTTAGTGAACAGCGCGGCAGGTTGCGTGTCCTGAAACGGGTATCGTCCAATCAGCATGGTGTACAGAGACACGCCCAGGCTCCAGATGTCTGCGGCGCGGCCCGAGTAAGACCTGCGCCCATTGGTCAGTAGCTCGGGGCTGACGTAGGCGGGGCAGCCGTGTCTGTCCGTCAGAGAGTCGTCGTCACGGTTCCCGTGCAGGAGGACGCAGTCGTCGAGGCCGAGCAGAGCAACACGTGTCCTGCAGAAAGAAAACCAAACATTTCATTTATACGTCATCAGTAGATATATTACACACATTTATGGTTTCATCCATTTAACACTGATACCATTTATGATATTGCTGCTACTAATAATACTGCTGATGTTAGCAGCGTCATTATTTTCAGTCTCACCTGTATTTGTCGGTGAAGACGAACCTGCGGAGCTTCAGGTCTCTCAGGACGACGCCGTGCTGGTGACAGTGCGTCACAGCGTTCAGCATCTGAGTGAACAGATGCCCCGCCTCCTCCTCGTCGACAAGTTTCCTGCTTCGCACATACGCGTGCATGTCACCGTGGTGAGTGGGAAGGAAGACGTACACGCTGTCCTGGCCAATCACTACGTCCTGCAGGCTGCAGATGTTGTCATGGTCACCGATGCGGGAGTAAGCAGCCAACCGCTCCTGGTAACCACGCAGAGGAATCACCTGTAACCATGACATTCAGGTTAGATAACACGGTTACAGTTAGAAACTTCACTGTGGCATGGGCAGGTGTTTTTACAATATCATGAGTATTTTCAACAGTACTTACAATATTACTAGCAGTATCAGCATTATTTCCAAAACGTTTTTCAATAACAATTTTTTGCAGGTATAACCATAAAAGTGTTTCCAAAACTATTGGTATTTATTTTTTAGCAAAATCAGTAGTTTTATAAGCAATATCAAGAATTTCCAGAAGCATTTTGTAATATTTTAGCAGGATTAACAGTTGGCAGTATCTGTAGTATTTTCAGCAATATTGGCACAAGTAGTACTTGTATTTTCAAATGATCAAGTAATTCAAAAGTATTTGCCATATTTTGTAGTATTTTCAGCAGTTTTAGCTTTATTTTTGGCAGTATATAATGTAGCCTTTTTATATATCACAATTCCTTTCAGAAGTATAAGCTATACTTTTGGAAGAATCTATAGCATTATCACCAGTATGTGTTCCAGTATAAGCAGTATTTGTAGTACTTGTTCCAGTATCAGTGACATTGGTAGCTGTACCTGGCAGGTGTATTGCTGTTTTGTGTGTGCGTGCTCGGCCCTGTAAGTCTTCTCCCCCTCGCAGCGTTTAAACAGGATGTAGGATCCCACTCTGGAAGGCGATTGGCTCTGGTCGGGCTTGGGGGAGGGGCGTATGGGCCTGAGGCACTGCGAGAGTCCGGTGGCCGGAGGGGTCGGATCCAGGCGAGCTGCTTTCCATTTGGGTGAATTGTCCCTGGGCTCGTCCAACAGTCTCTTCAGACAGCGCTGAGAACTGGCTGCGGTCACGGCCATGCTCATCTGTGATTGGAGGAGACAAAAGACATCAGGTTAATTACAACTTGCATCTTTTGATATAACTGTGGCTGAAGAGGAGGCGTTTTAAAACAATATTATATAAGTGAAAAAAGAAAATTTAAATGTATGGTAAGGCTTTGGGTTGGATTAATTAATAGTTTGGGTAATTGAAACACATAATAAATTAATTTATTTAACGCATTATAAATCTATAGTAATAACACATGGGATTTGTACAGCGCTTTTCCTGATGCTCAAAGACGCTTCACATGAAATCAGAACAGAAAACAAAAAACATCAACAATGTGCAAAACCTGTATCGCAGTCGCATTGTTTTCCCATTTTTATTTTTATCATAACAATTATTTGTATAGCTGCTTCAGTCTGAAGATGTGACGGTTCAATGTAAAGCTCAGGTGTGTTTTAGGTATGATCTTGTAATAAATACCTAAACAGCAAAACAATCCGAGCATCATAAAAATAAACACCCGAGTAAGAATAAAATAATGTTTATAATGAGATATAAAATAATTAAACAATATAATTGATAATGAGACAGACGCAGCAAGTAACTAATTAAAAAAAAGCACTGAACATAAGTTCTGAACAGTTTTAATTAGTGCTGTCAAAATTATCGCGTTAACGGCGGTAATTAATTTTTTGAATTAATTGCGTTAAAATATTTAACGCATTTAACGCATGTGCAGAATGGCCCGCCCCATACGTGCCACCAGTGGCAGCGCCAGGGTATGGCTGGGGTAGGCTACACCCATACCAAGAAATGGCTTAGCCCCTCCATGAAAAATGATGTTAAAGTAAGCTAAATAAAGTCCGCCAACTCGCGCGGAGTAAATTGCACAGACAGCAGTCAGATTGATTTCAGTAGCCACTTGTCTGGAAATACCGAAGACCAGAAACGGTTTTGAAAACTTTTGTCACGTAGTGATCGTCTTCTCAATAGAACATCTTTGATAATGTCGGTGTTGTTGCAGGAAGTCCCGACGGAGAATACTTTTGCTGTAGTACAGGGGTGCACATAACTGGTACGCAGGTTATGTGCGTAATCTGAAACTTGTGTCACAAAGCGCATTTGCGTACCGACGTACTTGTGAAGCTTTTCCAGAAGGCGGTTAGATCACCGGACGACAGAGTTGGTCTTCGTGTGCACAGACAGGGTGCTGTTAACGTCGGTCTGTACAACGGAACTGTGCCAAAACTACGCCAACCGGCTGCGGAGGGAGACTCCCCCCCCCCCCCCCCTTCACTGGAGAACTGCGCTAAAACAGCTGATCACAACGTTCACACTCTGTGGTCACGAAGTACTCCACTAGCCCCCCCCCTCTGTCGACTTTCCTGAAGTACTCCCCCGTTGATAGAAATCAACACGTAATGAATTAAGACCCCACGGTTTGATGATTGATAGGTGTGTGGGCTGTCTTTCATTTTGACACGCAGAAAAATATAATAAACATAGATACTGTGTTAAATGGATATATCCGCCTTCTTTCATTTATCTTTCCATTCCCACAATATACATAAAGAAATGGCATATTTTGGACATAGTTTGAATGGTGATTAATCTGATTAATAAATTTTTAAGCTGTGATTAATCTGATTAAAAATTGTAATCGTTTGACAGCCCTAATTTAAATATGAGAAATGAAATTACGAAGGTGTGGTATACAGTCTATGGGTAATAGTTGGTCGTATTTCAAGAATTGTTCTCGGAAGAAACTGGAACTTTTTCTCCATGCACTACTTAGCCCCCTCTGCTGGTCACATCAGTGCTGAGCCTCCCTCACAACCCCTTACCGGTATATCTCTACTCACAGTAACAAGAGTTTTATTAGATGATATTAAATCACATCTCAGTGTGTTGCGAGTCTCTGCTGCTCTCATGCTACACAGCTAACGTGTCTATAGGCTTCATGATGAAACTTCCTGTAAGCTGACAAACGCTTCAGCTTTCAGATCATTGCATCAGAGCACAACAGTTTATAGTTTAAACACACTTTAAATACAGTCAACACCTACCACACACTCACACACACACATTGAGTGTTTTTATATAGCTAGTCAGAGCCTTTGGTCGCCGTGGTGATGCTGTGTTGGAGCCTGCTGTTGGCCAACGCTGCTTTCACTCTGGTGAAACACTCTGAGTCAAAGCATCACCGTAGCAACGTCATACTGACACACACCGAAACACACACAGTGAATCTCTGCTTTGTGATGTCTAATCTAGTCAGCTGCTGTTTCACAATCAAACATCTGACTGTTAATAATAAACACAGAAAAAAGCTAGATTTTACTGACTGAGAAATCTGTATTTCTGAATATTGTGAAGCACGTTTCTCAGATTTAATCGACATATTCTGAGACAAATCAGCATCCATTGCGGTAGTAAGAGAAACCCTTTGAGTTCAACAAAGTTTAACAATTACTTTATTCAAAAACTACAAATAACTGCACAGCTCAAACAACTACAAAACTACACGTCCAATAAGAAATGTGCATTTGTAAAATTCACAATGCTCTCGGCTAATGTAGTTTATTTTAATAACAAGATGTATCCTTTACTGTCTGATTCTTAAAAAACACATTTAGCCCGTTTACTCTATAGCTACAAGGATCTGATGAATTAGTCAAAATAATCACCAAGGATTTTGATAACCAATAAAAACGTTTCATGTGAAAATGACATTAAATGCTGTGGTCAGCCTTTCAAATATGTATGTTCCTTTTTCTGTTTCAATTCATATTTGACACTGACAAAACAAGACATCTAAAGACTTCACCTTGAACTTTAAAAAATTGACTTTTTAATAGACGAAACAACCAAGAAATTAATTGGCGGATACATTTATCACTAAATAAAGTGTTTTTTTCAGCCATAGTTCACCCCCTCTGTCAGGCTATTATTCAAGTATCTAACACTTTCATTTGGCCAGACTCACCTTTGATGTGAATCCTACGTGTTACACCTAAGGTCTCAACTTATGGGAGATTGTGCTCATTAAAGGCAGCTAAAATGATATATAAATAAAAAAACACTGTGTCCTTATGTAGATTAATGGAGTTAACGGGAGATGGTGGGGTTGGAATTGAAAAGTTGTACTCTTATCTTGTCTCCATCTCAACGTAGACATTCTGAAATCTACTCTCAGTCCCGCGTCCTGTTTGGTCTCAGAAGGAAATCTGCTCACTAACATCTCTTCAAACTCATGTTACAATTACAAGGGCTCACATTGTTTGGTCCTAATCCGTCAATTAGCTATCTTTTGTATCTGATTCGAAATAACTTTAATACAATTGTTTTCAACATGGTTTAAAAGTCCCAAAAGCAAAACAGCTACTGAGCTCACAACAACAAACCCATCTCCATGAAAACTGATGCAACAATTCATACACTCTGCTCTGTCAGAGGTGTAACACGTATGTTTACTCGAGGACTGCATGTTCAGGTATTTCTACTGTAGTGCATGTTCTGCTAACGTGTACACCTTGACCACATATCAAAGCTACATTCACATTGTAACCTACTGCATTCAACTGGCGAATAAAGATTTAACAAACATACATGCTGAACTCATAAGATTATAAGTGCTAGCAAAAAGGAGAAAATCATATATCCAAAATAGTTTTGAACAAATAGATATTAATATTGCAAAGATTGGAGCTTTCACTAATACTTACACAATGACATTTTTGATAAAGAACCATCCGCAATGTGGATATAATGGCTGAGTGTGTAAAAAGTATCAAATAAGACATCACTTTACTGTAATGCATCTTAAATAGCTGAGCCCCATTAGATATAATCATTTTTATAAATGAAACAACAACAAAAAGTGAATTAAAAAGTGTGTGTGCTATTCATCGATAATACTGTATTAGTTGCTCGGATATAGATAATTCTGCACAATGAGTACCTTAGTACATGTGGCTGATGTAATGTGACTTGAATCAACGACATACACTTGATGTCACATGTTTACATTTTGCTGACAGTTTTATCCAAAGCGATTTACAATAAGTGGTACTTTTACTTTCACTTAAGTAAATGATCTCTTTCTATATCTTACCTTGTTCTTTAAAGAGAGGGGCTGCAGGTAAACAGGAAGCCAGGTGAGTCGCAGCAGCTGTCTATGGAGCAGAGGTTGTTGAAGACATCAAAACAAAAATGTGTCCCTCTGAGTTTGAACCGGTGCAGTAGAGCGGACTGTCCGGTGGTGACGTCTTTGTCTCGGTATTATTATTATTGTCCCGGTTGCTCAACGTTTCGTCAGTCAGCTGTTGGTTGAGTTTCTTTTTCGGTCTGAATTAAATTAATAAACTTAAGGTGACAAAAAGGGAAGCTGCAAAAAAACAACCGAACTGTTTTTGATAAGACTACGAATGAAACTATTTTGTTTATGTATATATCTGGAGCTGAAGCGAACAAAGCCGAGCCAACCCGAGTCCTTCCGTCCGTCTTTGGGAGTTTAAATTAAAGTCATGTCCGGGTGTTGCTCCGCTTTATATCCAGTGTGGACCTCCGGGACTCTGGTCGGCTCTGACCCTGTTCTCCAGAACTTTCAGCCGGACTGAGGACTTGCTCGATCCCTGGGTGTGTTTGCTTCATCCAGCGGGGGGCGGAGCCTCGATGGTGCAATCCTGAGCGGATCAGTCGTCAGAAAACCGACACGAGACTCCGCACGAGCTGTTTCGATATGTTTCTATACGTAACGACAGCCTCCGGCTCCGGTGGGGGAAGTAGTCTGATGTCTCGATTAAGAAAAAGTAACAATGCTACATTACTAACGTGTAAAAGTAATTAATTCAATGTTCCACTTAAGTAAAAGTATTATAATTATAACGCTATGTATTAACCAAACTTGAAGTACCAAAAGTGAAAGTACTCATTATGCAGCATAGCCCATTTCAGAATCATGTTCATTAATGTATTATATTATAAGTTCTTACGCATTTAATGTGTTTATCATTTACATTTTTCAGATAGAAAATATGTTTTTATTATTATTACTTTATATACCACTGGCTAGCTTAACCTTTAATATCATGTGTGGAGTAAAAGTAGCATAATGTGAAAATACTCCAGTAAAGTACCTCCAATTGTACTTAAGAGTAAGTGCACTTGGTTACATTCACTGAGTAAAAGTAGTAACACACACTGTTTAAATTTCTCATTTACACATAACAACAAAAGACAATTAAAGACCTGCATCCAAAATCCCACCTAGTTAAAACCATTATTATTTTCAAACAGCTGATGATCTTATATACAGAAGATTACGACACACTGGGCAAGTTTAAAAGACACAAACTTTTACGGTGTGTCTTCCGAAATTAATTATTGCGTAAACATTTATTTTGCACTTTGAATTGTGTCTGTGTGTAAAAATAAAGTTTGCTTGACTTTTTCATTTATTACCCAGAATCTCCAGTTATACTATTAAGTAATAGAAACCTCAAAGATGTTTTCCTCTGACAGTAACTACAGTATAGTGAGTTTTTTTAAATATCTGCAGTATGTGTGAATTTAAAATAAAAAATATTTGCAGTTTTGCATTGTGCAGAAGTGTGCAAAATAAAGTAATGTGCAAAGGACAGTAATTGACAGATCCCAGTCTTGTTTGATTGCAAAACCTGACCGTGGACCTGCAGAGCTAACTTCAAATATTAAGTTGCTGACCTTTGACCCTAATCTGTCCGCAGTCTGCTGCTGGAGGCTCAACACAGTGTGATCTGCATCCACGTCTGGCACGTTCTTTAAATATATGTATGTCTCCTCTCACCTGCCTCCCTGGCATAGATTAAGTTATATCAGCTGTGTCATAAGAATTGGATACTATAACTTAAATATCATAATTGTATTTGATTAATTTGATTTTTTTAAATCAATCAAAGAAATGCAAAAGCTGGCACACATTTTTATCACCCCTTCAATATTGCCCCCAAATAAATAATTGAAGTGAGAACTGTTGATGGTCCTAATATCATTTTAAAACACGGCTCTCAGGTTCTTAAAATACTTACATTTTTGTAAATTTCAGGAAGAAAATTAAGACCTAAAAGTTTTTTGACACGAGGCATGGGCCATTGAAAGTGCCTGTGTGTATATATTTTGAAGAAAAAATATTATTTTGCTCAAACTTTCAAGCCTTTCTCTTTTTAAACGGTCTTTGTCTCAAACTATTAATGTTGGTTTCCCTGATTTTGATTCAGGGTGTCTTTATATGTCGTGCTTGAGAAGGTGTGGGAACCCTGTTAATATATGATATTATATGTTAATAAATAAATATATTTATAAAACGGACAAGTCAAATCAAGCAATCTGATTGGTTCTTAGCCGTGATATACAGAGCGAATACCACGGGTAGAATTGTAGTTACTTTTCACAACAAGTCAGTATCCCTCCGCGTCTGAGAAAAACTGTATACAGTTGGGCTGAAAAGCAAACTGCCTAGGGCTTCGCGTCGGGCCGAACCACGCCCCTTAGCTGTGATATAATGAGCATATACCACGCCCCTTAGCTGTGATATAATGAGCATATACCACGCCCCTTAGCTGTGATATAATGAGCATATACCACGGCCCTTAGCTGTGATATAATGAGCATATACCACGCCCCTTAGCTGTGATATAATGAGCATATACCACGCCCCTTAGCTGTGATATAATGAGCATATACCACGCCCCTTAGCTGTGATATAATGAGCATATACCATATACCACGCCCCTTAGCCGTGATGAGCATACACCACGCCCCTTAGCCGTGATGAGCATACACCACGCCCCTTAGCCGTGATGAGCATACACCACGCCCCTTAGCCGTGATGAGCATACACCACGCCCCTTAGCCGTGATGAGCATACACCACGCCCCTTAGCTGTGATATAATGAGCATATACCATATACCACGCCCCTTAGCTGTGATATAATGAGCATATACCACGCCCCTTAGCTGTGATATAACGAGCATATACCACGCCCCTTAGCTGTGATATAATGAGCATATACCACGCCCCTTAGCTGTGATATAATGAGCATATACCATATACCACGCCCCTTAGCTCTGATATAATGAGCATATACCACGCCCCTTAGCTGTGATATAATGAGCATATACCACGCCCCTTAGCTGTGATATAACGAGCATATACCACGCCCCTTAGCTGTGATATAACGAGCATATACCACGCCCCTTAGCTGTGATATAATGAGCATATACCATATACCACGCCCCTTAGCTGTGATATAATGAGCATATACCACGCCCCTTAGCTGTGATATAACGAGCATATACCATATACCACGCCCCTTAGCTCTGATATAATGAGCATATACCACGCCCCTTAGCTGTGATATAATGAGCATATACCATATACCACGCCCCTTAGCTCTGATATAATGAGCATATACCACGCCCCTTAGCTGTGATATAATGAGCATATACCACGCCCCTTAGCTGTGATATAATGAGCATATACCATATACCACGCCCCTTAGCTCTGATATAATGAGCATATACCACGCCCCTTAGCTGTGATATAATGAGCATATACCACGCCCCTTAGCTGTGATATAATGAGCATATACCACGGCCCTTAGCTGTGATATAATGAGCATATACCACGCCCCTTAGCTGTGATATAATGAGCATATACCACGCCCCTTAGCTGTGATATAATGAGCATATACCACGCCCCTTAGCTGTGATATAATGAGCATATACCACGCCCCTTAGCTGTGATATAATGAGCATATACCACGCCCCTTAGCTGTGATATAATGAGCATATACCACGCCCCTTAGCTGTGATATAATGAGCATATACCACGGCCTGTCGTGAGCTATTGCTTAAATATATTAAGGCTGTCAAATGAGTGCTTTCATTTCCAAAGTAGCTTTTCAACATGATGGAAGCAGATGAGAAAATGTTACTTTGCCCAGTGAACATTCACATTTAAAAAACGCCCGGATGGAACACTGCACTTCTGTCCCTTGTGAGAGACTTTTCTCACTTGCAGGTAACGTAGTGCAAGATAAGAGAACAGCCTTGACATCTGAGAATGTGGGGAAGCTAGTTTGTCTGGCTGAGGGAGAAGTGAGAGGCTGACGGGTCCATTGAGTTACACTACATGTTCATAAATGAATCTGTTATGGCCATTGTTGCCACTGACACTTGTGCTTGGTTTTGTTAATTGTGTCATAAAACATATTGTTTATTGTGTTGCCTAAGATCATTTTGCCATACAACATATTGGAGAAATAGTATTGAAATTAAAGACATGTTGACCTATACGTTTATAATGCCGACTCATTGATTCACTCATCTTCCAAAATGCTTCTCACGGCAAATATTGCTATATGGGATTAATTTTGATTAATTCATCACAAAGCATGTCATTAATTATATTATTTAATCATTTAAAAACTTTACAGCCTTTATATATATATATATACTACAAGATATACTGTGTATATATTCATACATGATCTGTATGTAACAGACAAGGCCCATTGGGTACATTTTAATGAATGAGTTATAAAGAGGAGAGGCCCTCATATGAAACTTTAAGGGATCTGCAATGTTTTTAAAATAGAATTAAAATATCTTAAAGGTCCCATGTCATGCTTTTCCGGTTATCACCCGTCCCCTTGTGTTATGAAGGTTTTTCTGCATGTAAACAGTCTGCAGAGTCACAAACCCTCAAAGTACACCCTGTAGCGAGTAAAACTCCATCACAGAACAGACCTGTCTGTGCTGCCCCAGAACGCCTCGTTGGAGATTTCTCTTTTTCCATTGTTTCCTTCCTGGGTACAGTGACATGCCCATACCCAAATGGACCAATCCGTGGAGCCGTTACGTTACGTCCGCGGAGCCGTTAGGTTAAGTCGGTGGATTGGTCCCAATGGACTTCCTCCCACACACACACACACACACACACTCAATCTTTCTCAGCTGCAGCTCCGCCGATTTCTCCTCCCTGAGACGGCGGGACGCGGCGAGGCTGTGAGTCGGTGTGTGAGCAGTGCACACACACCGACTCACAGCCGGGCTGCGGGTGTGTGTGTGTGTGTGTGTGTGTGTGTGTGTGTGTGTGTGTGTGTGTGTGTGTGTGTGTGTGTGTGTGTGTGTGTGTGTGTGTGTGTGTGTGTGTGTGTGTGTGTGTGTGTGTGTGTGTGTGTGTGTGTGTGTGTGTGTGTGTGTGTGTTTGTGTGTGTGTGTGTGGCCACTGGGAGCAGGAGCTCCAACAAGGCGTGTAGGACAGAGAGTGAATACACATACTATCAGAGCTGCTGTGAGAAACCAATGTGAGTTTGGAACATTGAAAAATATAAATATATTCTAGTAGACCTCAACAATGGAACTATGATCAGTAGAAATGGCCGTGACATGTGACCTTTAAATGGGTCTCTAACAGTTATTTATAGTACTTACACATGGCAAGTTGGATTTTATGGAGTTATGACACTTTTTTTATCACGATTTCATTAAAAAATCTGAAATTGAAACCTGTCCTAACGAGGTCTGTGGTCCCTTCAACTTGTTATGAATCCATAGATATCAAATACCTTATGCTTCTTGTGAGTTATATATTAGTCCGATCATGCTGTCTTTGGTCTTTGGTCAGATGGGACCATTATTTATTCCTAAAATATTCTGAAATATAAAGAGAAACATTCATATGTGCCCAAAAGCTAACCATAGCATTATAAGAAAAACTTGCCTTTTAGCTGAACAGTTATACTGATTTTGAAAAGGCGCACACATCATTTCAGCAGCGGGCTAAAATGCGGTACTTAAGTAAATGTATTTAGTTACTTTCTATGCCTGTAAACATACATGTAATTGACAGGAAGTATCCTTCCACCACACACAAACAACCTCCTAGCAACTGGAGTCATTTCAAACAGGAACACGACTGTGTACTTGTTACAGTGTAGTTCCGTGTCCGTTCACAGAGGAGGAAAGAGCAGAGACTGACTGTTCACATGTTAACAACACGTGCGGCATGTGAATGAATCCCAGCAGGAAGCGGTGACAGAAGCCTGCTGCTCCACAGGAAGTAACGTCTTATCTTAATTATGTAGATTTCCTCTGTGACCTGTGACCCGTGTGTGTGTGTGTGTGTGTGGGTGGGTGTGTGTAGTCAGCTTTGCTTTCATCGGAAAGATTCCAAGCGACAGGTCAAAAACCCTGACTGACCTTCTTACACACGCACACATACACTACACACAGGCACACACACGCAGACTCACACACATACACTACACACAGGCACACACACGCAGACTCACACACATACACTACACACAGGCACACACACGCAGACTCACACACATACACACACAGCAGGTTATCTCCACATGGTTAGTGTGTTTTTATGCCACATGATGAAATATTGAAGAAACAGAGGAGGAACACTGTGTGTGTTTGTGCGTGTGTGTTAAACTTTAATGTCTCTTTCATAACCGACGTGATGAAATCAGAGGCCAAGTGTCAGACTCAACTACGGCCCGCCACGAGAACACACACACACACATTGTTTCTTCTCTCTGTCCTTGTTGTCTGGACTATCACCTGTAGTGTGACACCTGTGCTGCTGTGATACTTAGGATTTGATCTCTACCTGAATCAGGTGTGTGTGTGTGTGTGTGTGTGTGTTAACTTTAAATCCTCTTTGTGTGTGTATAAGTGTGTGCAGTGAGACCAGCTGTCTGGTCCCTCTGCTTCTCTCTCTCTCTGTATTTTGCTTCAGGGCATCTTGAAAGTGGTTGAACTGTGAAACATGTAAATGAAATATCCTCAAGTGTATCTTTCGTTGGCACTTGGTGGTCTCTGCTAAATGTAGCCTAACACTGCTTACGGTCTTTAGAGATTTTTTGGGGGGTATTTTCACCTTTTTAAATTGACATTTAAGATCTAAGAGGGAGGATTACATGACATGCAACCAAGAAACCTGGGACATTGTGATATTGCCTATATCACAGTTTATTTAATTATTAATGAAATTAAACAGCTGTTCTTAAATATTGTTTTACTTTTGTTAATAGGGGTTGAGGTCTAGAGCTGAACCAGAATCAGAAAGACAGAAGCTTCACCGCTCCGTCAAAGGTCAACAAAGTTCAACTCAGAAACTGAATCCACTGATTGCTTTGATTTCTATACATCGTCTGTATTATATCTCTTAGAGTGAGATCAATCAGTTATTAGCCCAAAACATAGCCCGTAACGCATTCTTTAATCAAAAGACTATTACTCTTTTTTTATTGTGTGTGCTGCAGCTATTCTGTGTTTAGTGCTAATTAGCATGTTAAACCACATTGCACCTGAGGCCTATCAGCATGTAAGCATTGATGTCCCCACAGAGCTGCTAGCATTAGAGTACTTTAATATACATTACATTTTTCAAAATAATTTCTGTCAATCAAATGACGAATTTAGAGGATTGTGGTACGCTGGAGCTTTTGAAAAAATAATTAATGGTGTTATAGATGTGATGGATCTGTTTTTGTGAAGCTCTCATCTCATAAAACACACACACACACACACACACACACACACACACACACACACACACACACACACACAGAGGTCACCAGGGATGATGCAAAACTGAGATAAGAAGACCCTTAAATACTGTGTGCGTGTGTGTGTGTGTGTGTGTGTGTGTGTGTGTGTGTGTGTGTGTGTGTGTGTGTGTGTGTGTGTGTGTGTGTGTGTGTGTGTGTGTGTGTGTGTGTGTGTGTGTGTGTGTGTGTGTGTGTGTGTGTGTGTGATGGGGTTACATCTCTATAAACACACACACATACAGCGAGGCCGGCCTGGGATTGTCTCTGTGATGAAACCACCAGTAATGTCTGCTGTTGGCATGACGACTCCATCCACTGTGATGTGTGTGTGTTTGCGTGTATGTGGATGAATGTTATAAGGAGTCTGACCTTTGACCTTTCTAGCCTTGTCTGTTTTAGAAAACTGAAAGACCTTGATCTAAAAATATTGTTATTATTAAAATAATTACAGTTATAATAAAAATGTAATTAATTATATAACAGCAGCCTGAGTGATGACTTCCAACATGTCATCTGTTTTATTAACCCGAACCCTAGAATCCCTTGATAAGAATATATAGTTATTTTCAGATGTCAACTTTCAAAACCAACTCCAGATCCTCACACATTTTGTTTGTTTTAAAAAATACTCCACATTTTATATATTCAATTCCAATTGTATTTATAAAGATCAATATCACACATTACACATTTTCTCAGGGGCTTCCACAATCTGTACAAAGTTGTGGCAGTTTAGTAAATACTTCCCCCATAAAACTAAATACAAACTCAACTAACGATGGAAACAAAGTGAAGGAAACCTCAGGGGGAGCAACAAAAACTTTGTTTGTCTCTTACTGCCTATGCTGCAACACAACATTCAATACTCTCAGAAGAAATTCCCATAATGCAGTGCATCATATTTTCTAGATTTGAAATGTCTGTGTGAAATCTCCCTCAGTGCTTACTTAGAGCCAACAACTGACAGTCTATTACCTCATTCACACCAACGCAACTCCGGTTCAAGCTCCGTGCTAGAGCTTTTCAGGTTCAGAACCGGTTCTTCGGTTTAGCTCCGGCTCTTTTCACACTGCCCAGAGTCCGACTGGTGCTGCGTCATTGCGTCATCGTTTGCGCCATGACGTAACCGTTTGCGTGCCTGCTTCATAAAGACAAACCGCGCGGAAACCCCTCACAGCGACGACAACAACAACAACAACAACAATGGCCGATTGTGCTCCAGCTTCCTCTGTACCTCTTCGGAAAACCAGATTCCCAGCAGGTAGCTGGTCTCTTCAGTGGACCACTGCTGCTTGTTAAGTTTCTCCATCGTTGCGTACAAACTGGATAAAACGCCGGCTTTTTGTTGTTGTTCAGGAGTTGATCCCGCCCCTGCCCCCGCCTCGACGTCAGCGTGACGTATGCGGTGCTTTTGCTCTCGCCGGACAATTTTTTGGTGCTCGAAATGAACCGGATTCCGGAGCTAAGAGGCTGCTCCGCTGCGGTGTGAACAGGAAAACCCGGTGCCTTTCAAGCTCCAGCTCGGAACCGGCCCTGAAACACCGTTGGTGTGAATGAGGTATCTGATACATGGAGTAATGAAGGGTTGTCAATAGAGGAGGGTTTTCAGTCTCAAATGGCTGTGTTTGTTATCATGGGAGGGAGTTGCAATCCATAGCAAATATTTGTACTCTCTATGGCACATTTCCTCATGTTCATGTGTAGCTACAGTGATGCATCCACTGGAGTACATGAACGTCTGAACAAAATGTGATTCCAATCTATCAAATCTTTATTGAGATATGACAGTCTTCATCCCTGTTAGGTCAAAAGTGAGCGAGCCTTGTTGGGCACAGTAAAGTCAAATGAAATAGAATCACATCTTTAGGACCAGGCAGCCGAACGACACAGCTGGGAGACAAAAGCAAAGGTTCTGGAAGATCTCTGCCTGAACATGAAGAACAAGACCAGAGGACTTTGTCTCGCAGGTCCACAGAGGACAGAGACACCGAGCTGCAGAGGAGGAAGATGTTCATGTAGAAATACAACGTTAAATTGGTTTGGGGTCAAACAGTCACATGACATAACAAAAATATTTCCAAAAAAAGCTTAATTTGAATCACAATAAGGCTTTATGAGTGAGTCCTAAGCTCACATGAATTAGAAGCTTATTTCCTGTTAAAATGTTCATTTGAGGCGGCAGTGGCTCAGTCTGTAGGGACTTGGTCAGACACAAAAAGAAATGGAGTGAGCTGGTAGCTGGAGAGGTGCCAGTTCACCTCCAAGGCCACTGCCGAGGTGCCCTTGAGCAACGAACCTGGAAACTGCTCCCTTTCTGCTCTGATCAATATCACACATTACAGATGTGTCTCAATCTGTACAGCATTGTAGCAGTTTAGGAAAAACTTCCCCCATAAAACTAAATAAAAACTCAACGGGATGGAAACAAGTTAAAACCTCAGGGGGAGCAACAACAATGTTATTGTTCTCATACTGCCGATGCTGCAACACAACATTCAATACTCTCAGGAGGAAATCCCATCATGCAGTGCATCATATTTTCTAGATTTGAAATGTCTTCACTCTCACTTCAGTGCTTACTTTAGAGCCAACAACTGACCGTCTATGATAGTCTCCGATGGCCGTGTTTATCAAAGTTTGAGGGAACTGCAGTCCATTTGGGGTCAAACAGTCACATGACATAACAAACACATTTTCAATGGAAAAAAAAGCTCTCAAAATAGAAAATAAAAGAGAACTAAAAAGTTAAATATATACATGTTGACCGTGAAAGATACAAATCTGTAGAAAATAACATTGGTTTTGTGTAAGTCATAGTCCCTTTAACGGCCCAAATCCTAAGGAAATCAACCAGAAATGAAACTCAAGTAAAACAGCCGCTGAGGCTCCAGTTAGAGGATATTACACACGGTTCAAGGTTCCAAGTCCAGGCAGGAGTGCTTTCTGTGCATGTTGTTCCTTTTATGCACAAGGTTTCTCTTTCCCTGTGCCTTCCTGTGGCCTCCTCGTGCTCGCCTGGTAAAAACCTCTCCCACCACCTGTCTCCAATACATACAATACACCAGGTGGCAGGTGCCCACCCAGTGCCCACCCAGTGCCCACCCAGTGCCCAAATACACATTCAAAATAAAAGCATACAACTACTTTAACTAACTTCAATAACAACGCTCAATAATAAAATATTTACGATAAACAAAAACAGCAAGAAAAAAAGTAAATAATATAAATCTAAATATAGCTGAAACAGTCCCTAAATGAACCCCCTCTGATGTGACTGACTGCAAGACCACTGTCGAATATCCAACTTCAACTATTTTCATGCATTTAAACAAATCTTTAAATGAATCCAGGTAGAAATAGACTTCTCTGTTTCTTCAGAAACAAGTCCGCCTTCTCACCGCTAGTTTTTAACATTTCTACCTTATATTTGTACTTTTTTGTTGATAAATCCTAGTCATACACTTGGACCATTCTTTGACCTTTTCAGCGCGAGGCACTTTCTGTCATTTACATTCACTGCATCAGAAAATGAACTGGGACACATTTATAATGTTTATGTCAATCATTCGTAAAATGTTTAAACTGTCAAGATGTTCGTGGCGAGAAAAAAAAGTTTTCAGCATCAATATGAAAGAATAAAAACTTAAAACCTAAACAATGTAACTATAGAAGAAACATCAAATATTAATACTTTTTTAACACTGTGTGTGTGTGTTTGTAGCCTTGGTTTCATTGCTCTCCTGTGCAACCATCAAATGCAACTTGAGGCAATACCCTACACACACACAGACACACCAACACGCTTTCGCCCATCTCCGAATGAAACAAACAAACACACACACACACTCCCTCCATCACCATCCGGCTGCTTTCTGCCGTAACGAGGTGCAATCAACACGCAATGCTGACCAACACACACACACACACACACACACACACACACACACACACACACACACACACACACACACACACACACACACACACACACACACACACACACCTTCTGGGGCTGGTTGAAAGATGAAGTCAGCCTCTGATTGCAGAGGAGTTACAGAGTGTTGACTTGTTTCTGTGTGTGTGTGTGTGTGTGTGTGTGTGTGTGTGTGTGTGTGTGTGTGTGTGTGTGTGTGTGTGTGTGTGTGTGTGTGTGTTGACCTCATACTGCCATGATGTCACATCCGTAACAGTTGCATTAACAGCGGCAGCCGTCTTCACATCCGCACACATTACAGTTTCTAACATTGATGCAAGGAAGTGAACTCCGATGAAATCAAAGACATGTTTTTGTTTTTTTAACTATTAATTTTCTCTATTTTTTATTTATTTATTTAACAGTAAACACTGAATGATTGAACTCTGTCAGTTCAGGATAGAAGTCGTAATAAATAAATAATCATACAAACACAGGGCTTTGAGGACACTGATGTGTAAAAGTGGATATTTAACAGTATATTTGAGACTAAACACATTTAAACTTGACTCCCATCAAAATGTGATAAATATATCATATAATATTATGTTCCCTCTGCAGGATTTAGAAAACATTGTGCAGAGGGATTTCAAGTCCAAATGTTGTAGATAAATAAATAAATAAATACATTTGGAAAGTAAGAAAGTGTTTATAATAATAATCAAACATTTTGCAACCTTTATTCTTCAGTCTGATCAAGATCCAAACTTATTTTTGGAGAGGCCCTATTCTGCTTTTTGGGGTTCCCCTTTCCTGTAGTGTAGGTTTGTGTGCATGTAAATGGTCTGCAAAGGCTAAAATCCCAAAGGTTTGAGTTCCCCCCCCCTCTGCTTGAAACACCTTCATTGGACACGTTTGTTTATTAACTTAACATAGTGACATCACAATGTTACACCCTTGCTTCTATTGGCTAGCACTCGAATCTCATTGTACATGGTAGGCTAAGGGGCGGGCGGGTAATCGCTAAGTGGTTGATCAATCAAAACAGAGCAGTCCAGCTAACCAATCAGAGCAGACTGGGCTCTGGTTTCAGACAGAGGGTGAAAAGAGGTGCTGCAGCACAGGCAGTATGAGAAACATAAAGAGCTTTTTGAACATTAAAGAATGGAGACATGTCACAGTAGAGGGACTACATACACATATGAACCTGAAATGAGTATAATATTGACCCTTTAAATGAAATACCCAAAGTATTTATATTGCTGTTCACAAATTCCGCATAAAACTAGCACGTTGTTTTCTTTATCAGCCGCTATTAGAGAATGTCAGTAATGTTCTAGTGTGTAAAAGCAGTGTGATAATAAATGAATATATGAACCATTACGTCCCCATTTGTCCTCTGCATAGAATACCAAATGGAGGTCATGAGAGCATTGGGGCTGCTGCGGTGAACATGAATGTGTTTTTAGATGAGGATGTTTGGGGGTCTGTCGCAGCATGTTGGTATCACCTGCAGGTTCCTGGAAAGGCTTTGAAAGGAGGCACACCCACAAATCTCTCAGAAGCGTTGAGGAAAAGCCTCGGGCTGAAAGGCATCCGTTTTCTTCTGCTGCGGTGCATTATTTAGAAGTATTAAACACTTATTTGCACGTGCTGATGACTTCATTTTTTACCACAGGAAAATATATAAACAGTCATAAGCTCATTTGCATGTAGGAGCTGCTTTTTAAAACAAACACTGAAGAGTTACAGCCACATACATACGGTTCATTTCAGTGTAAGTATGGTCACTGAATCATTCCTTAATTACAAATAACTTGCTTTTACAGTGTTATGCTGTAATGAAACCAGTCCAGTATCTGTGCGTGTGTGTGTGTGTTAGCGTGTTTCAGAGGACGGGCATGTATTGTGTGTGTGTGCGTGTGTGTGTGCGTGTTAGCGTGTTTCAGAGGACGGGCATGTATTGTGTGTGTGTGTGTGCGTGTGTGTTAGCGTGTTTCAGAGGACGGGCATGTATTGTGTGTGTGTGTGTGCGTGTGTGTTAGCGTGTTTCAGAGGACGGGCATGTATTGTGTGTGTGTGTGCGTGTGTGTTAGCGTGTTTCAGAGGACGGGCATGTATTGTGTGTGTGTGTGCGTGTGTGTTCGCGTGTTTCAGAGGACGGGCATGTATTGTGTGTGTGTGTGTGTGTGTGTGTGTGTGTGCGTGTGTGTGTGTGTGTTAGCGTGTTTCAGAGGATGGGCATGTATTGTGTGTGTGTGTGTGTGTGTGTGTGTGCGTGTGTGTTAGCGTGTTTCAGAGGACGGGCATGTATTGTGTGTGTGTGTGTGTGCGTGTGTGTTAGCGTGTTTCAGAGGACGGGCATGTATTGTGTGTGTGTGTGTGTGTGTGTGTGTGCGTGTGTGTTAGCGTGTTTCAGAGGACGGGCATGTATTGTGTGTGTGTGTGTGTGTGTGCGTGTGTGTTAGCGTGTTTCAGAGGACGGGCATGTATTGTGTGTGTGTGTGTGTGTGTGTGTGTGTGTATGTGTGTGTGTGTGTGTGTGTGTGTGTGTGTGTGTGTGTGTGTGTGTGTGTGTGTGTGTGTGTGTGTGTGTGTGTGTGTGTGATTTTAATGTCTGCATGATGCAACACACATACAATCGGCAATAATACACACTTTGGGGATGAATGACACTGAAATAGTGCAGGAGTGAAGGACGTCAGGTCACACACTCTGCTGTGATGCCGCGGCCCAGGTGATTCATTTTTCATCAGATTTATATCAACTCTGATCTGCAGCCTGAGATTAAAGTTCTCCATGTTTGTCTCATTGGACAGGAGAGACTGAGACGTGAAGACACTGAGGTCCAGCAGAGGGAGACACAGTCCTCCTCAGGTCTGCTTTCTGTCTCTCTGTTTGGCTTCAGGGGAATCTGGTCCCTCTATTCAGAAACCAGGTTTTACAAAAAGGTCCTCACTTGGTGTCCACGCGTTCCAAAACGTATTACATAAGTGTCGCCAATTAACACACATGTCCCCCATGTCCCCCATGTCCCCCCTTTGCAAAAATACACAAGGACTGATACAGGAAAACATTCCTGCCCACTGCAATAACTCCGTACAATAAATCACCTCTGGCTGGAAGAGAACTCTCTGCTCCATCGTTTCTCTTGAAATATAACCACGTTGTACATTTTACACATATATAATCTGTTATATTAATATTCCATGTCATATATTTATGTATATATATATATGTATATATAATATATTTTCTATTTTCTTTTCTTTTCTTTCTATTCTTGTTTATTTTTAGTTTAGTTTTATTGTAAAATGTCTTTTTTGCTGCTGCAACAAAAACAATTTCCCAAATTGGGATCAATAAAGTAGCATCTTATCTTATCTTAGACACACTTTGCAGAAGAGTCCTCACTATCAAAAATGTCCTGACTTGACAAAGACTTCCTCAAAACTTTTCAAAATGTCTCCTGCTGTGCAAAAATGTCCCCACTTATTAAAAATGTCCCAACTTCACAAAGATGTACCGCCCATTTCCCGAACCGTTTCCAAAATTGTCTCCACTTTACAATCATGAACCCACTTGGAAAAAATGTGTTAACTCTTAAAAGTCCCAAATGTCCAACAATTGACCTATTTTGCAATGCTGTCTCCACTTCACAAATAGGTCTCCACTCAATCAAATGTCCTAATTTTACAACAATGTCCTTGCAAACATGGCCCCTTTGCAACTTCGTCCACACTTAGTAACAATTACCCTACTTCACACACACACACACACACACACATAGAAAATGCACGTTCCTGCATTAAACTACACAGCAGGTGTAAGAAATGAAACCTTTATTTCCTGTTGGTGCATGTGTATCAAATATAGAAAGTCTCTTGTGAACTTTAATGAATCCAGTCCCGGCCGGCTTCCAAACTTGTGACCGTGAGCTGCTGGTCACATTATTCTGTCTGTGAGCTTTGAGAAGCTGCAGGCCTGTGGAGGTGATCTATTTTAGGAAGTATCATCAAAGGAGCACTCGGAGCCTGACTCTCCTGCAGGGTGTCATCTTTTCACTGGTGGAAGAGTACAAGGATGTTCTACTTAAGTACAAATACTACATTTTAAAGTACCTTGTTATAATTAAAAGTCATGCATTGAACTTCTTACCTAAGTTAAAGTACTCGCGTAATGGCCCATTTTAGAATCGTTTACAAGCTGAATATTGAGTTACTGGGTTACTATTATGATTATTGATGTGTTTTTATCACAGTGAGCTAATTTAAAGTGGACCTATTATGCTATATTGGGAAAATATAAAACGGACAAGTCAAATCAAGCAATCTGATTGGTTCTTAGCCGTGATATACTGAGCGTATACCACGGGTAGAATTGTAAGTTACTTTTCACAACAAGTCAGTATCCCTCCGCGTCTGAGAAAAACAGTATATCGTTGGGCTGATTTTGCTTTTCATACTGGAACAAGAAAGCAGCGGAGAAGTAACGGGGCAGAAACCCTCCTTTTTACGCAGCGGTCCAGACATAGACATCAAACGGCAAAACATATTCAGTGTGCAGTTCCTTTGGCATTAGAGCAGGGGTATCTAGATACTTTCCAAGGTTTGACATAATGAGTTGTGCTACTTTTAAAGCAAGCAACGATGTTTTCAAATCTGTAATCAAAGAGGTCCGCAAAAACAATATCGACCAATCAGATTGCTTGATTTGACTTGTCAGTTTTATAAATATATTTACATTTCTTCCGTTACGAAACAAACTTACAAAGCATAAAATGGAAACATTTAAGATTAACTTCGACCTCCGGGGGGGTCTTACTGTGGAGGAGTGGATTGAGGAGTGCCTATCTCCCGAGAGCAGCTACACGACGACATGCAGAGCTCCGTGAAGAGCAGGTAGACCAACTGGAAAAGTATCACCATTCAAAAGCTTTCTGATGCGGGTCTTGAAACAAAGCAGAGAAATGATGACCGTTAGTGGCTACAGGTGCGAAAGCTCTCTCCAGAGCTACTGGAAGCCCAATCTCGGGGACCGGAGAAAGTGGAGCAATATTCTCACCACGCCAAGCAACAGCCTAGAACAACCTCAACCTATAGACCCTTTTTGTGTTTGTACACAATGATGACGTAGAACGTATGCGCGCGCATGGTGGCAACAGAAGGATGGCAGAGATAAACAGCTTGTCAAGCTACGCAAGGGGATTATCAACTAAAGATCGTGAATGTTACCTTAACAAGTTGACTTTGACAATTGGTGTCCGACTTCCAGATCCGTGTTCTATTGAGGAGTGGGTTGAAGACGTGAGCAAGTGGCCGAATATACAGTGGCCAGATATATATACCTATTTGATTGAGAAACCGAGCGTGTACACCAGAGAGAAATTACAAGCCTATAAGTCACTGGATGCTTACGAATACGTTGTCTGTGGTCATGTACAGAACGTCAAATACCATGACATAGACTCAGAGTTTTGTATTTTGAGATCAGAAATTCTCCCTAGTCAAAGACAAGGACACAAGACAACGATGTATGAGGCTTGGGTTATAATCAACCAAGGAGAAAACAACGTCCTCACAGCGAATTGCACCTGTATGGCGGGGTAGCCTATTATTTGGTGTTGTGGGCTTGTAGGTAACAGTTCAGGGGTGTGTTACTGTCCTTTCAGCTGGCTATTACTCTCCTTTCCATATCAAACATCGTATGCCTTGCCCTGTAACTTTCTCATCATAACCAGGGTTTGAAACTAACATTTTCATGAACAACAACACAGTGACAACGGGGTTCAAAATGTCAGCAGCCAATATCATTCAGTTACATTCAAAACCTGATTAAGCTTAGGATACTTACTCACATGTCTAGTAAGTTAGATGTTTACCTACTTCATAGCCAGAGCCGAGATTTGTCTGAGAGCAAATGTTACTTTCAAGCCCAGTATGTTTATTATGATTTTGTGAAATGTCAGGCTTGGGTCATGCTGCAGCCATGCAGCTGCAATATTATTCAAAGTTGAGCTCTATGTTAGGATGGGAAGGACAGAGACAGCAGCGGTTACTTCTGGAGTGTGCATGTGGAAAGACATCAGCAGGAAAGAAGTCAGACCAGCTCCATTGAGGGAAATCAGCTTCCACAAACCAAAGAGGCTTGGCAGGCAACTTCCAGCAGCTTCAACATCTGCTAGGAAGAATAGTATCACACCCAGCGGCATGTAATAGTTGACAGAGCCGAGATACGTTTCCTTTTGCCATAGTGCATTTAATTAATTCTCAGGATTTCTCCTCAGTGTTTTGACAGCATAATGTAGCCTGAGAAAGGTGTTACTTGGTGATGCAGAGATGAAAAGGCCTACAGACCAACGTGGCATCATGACTTTTTGTAAACATACACGCTCAGTTTGAATAGTTTCAGTATCATTTGTTTTGTTAGTTTGAATATGTCTGTCCTTTTGTCTTCAGATTACTGATTCTAGAAATTCGATTGTTTGTTATCTACAGCTTAACTGGTCTGGTTTTAGAATAATTCAGTCATTATTCTTAAAATGTGAACATTATGCAGCACACTAACTGTGTCTTTTTGTTGCTCTATTATCAGTGTTGACAGATGATGACATCCGGGAACTGCGGGATGTGGACCCAGGTGCTGCAGTGCTGACGAGCCTGGAAAACAGTGACACGGACACTGCATCGTCTGACACTGATTCAGAGGAGCATCCAGACTTACCTGAGCCCTTGACTGCTTTATTTGATGCAACACTCCGGGAACTCTCACCACAGGAAATGAAGGTGAATTGTGAGGATACATTTCACAAACTAAAAACTACACTACAACCTCAACAATGTGAGAAACTGGAATTTGTGACACGGAAACAGTCAAGGTCAAATGAGTGGCACACCTATAGGGCTGGTCGGATCACAAGCACCACATGTCACCATGCAGCCACAACTGGCAAGATCAGCAAAACATACCTAAATGATATAATGCAGTACAACAACACAGAGTTAAATGTCCCATCTGTGCTCTGGGGTCAAAACATGGAGGAAACGGCAAGACAAGCCTACACTGCATTTATGTCCCAAAGCCATCCAGATTTCAGCATCAGCTCATGTGGCTTAGTAGTGCAACCTTCTGAGCCACACCTTGGATCATCGCCAGATGGGATAGCAAGATGTACCTGCTGTGGCAAAGGGGTGGTAGAGATAAAATGTCCCTACAAATACAGGAATAGCCTTCAAGGATGTACAGAAGACAAGCAGTTTTGTCTGGACAAGTCATTCTCGTTGAAACATTCACACACATACTACTATCAAACTCAACTTCACATGTCTGTGTGTGGTGTTAGATACTGTGACTTTGTGTTGTGGACTAAGGAGAAGTTCATTGTGCAACGTATCCTAAGAAATGAAGAGTTTCTGCAGGAGGCTTTGCCAAAAGCACATGACTTCTTTAGCTCGAGTGTGTTGCCTGAATTACTGACAAGAAGACATGATCCTGTCTTGGTGTCACAGAGAGCCTGCGAATACTGTGAAAGACCAGATTTTGGTAAAATGATAATCTGTGTCAAATGCAACAACCACATTCACTACAGTTGTGCACACATAAAAAGGAAGCCAGCAACATGGTTATGTAGGAAATGTCTGAGAGTTGAGGCTTGAATGCCTTCATGTAGGAGTGGGCAATATAATGTATTGTATTGTGATAGGAGACCAGATATGGTGTTAGATGTCGGTTATGGATTGTCTTTCCCTGGTTGTTAAAGTTGCATTACAGTTGAAACAATGAATTCATCATCAGCCTTTTCTTTACATTTGATGTTGTTATTGACAGCTGTGTCTAGATGCACTTCAGTGCAACAAGATATTTTAAATTTTATTCTGTAACGCTATAAAATTATTATTTACTGTTTACAACATACAGAACCAGTTTGATTCTAATATATTGTACATACTCCTACTTTCCATGTTGTTAATGTTGAATGGCACTTTAATGGAATGAAACTCTGTTAGTAACAACATTACAAATACATGTGATACTGCACTCTGAATTGTTGAGATAATCTGGGGGGAAAGGACCATTAGACACAGCAGTGGCAGCCAATGTGGGGAGGTTTATTAAAATGCATTAAGTTTTAAGTACAGTAGGCCTATATACATGTTTTACAAATGTAAAATCACTTTATAAGTCATACATGGTTATGTGTAACTCATTTGGGAACAACACTTACAGAGGTTTGTGAGGGCACCACCAGTGGCGGATTTAGGATTGTAGGAGATCCGGGGCTTAGCCCAGGAGTTGTTGGGGGGGGGGGGGGGTGCAGGGGTACAGTGCTATTTTGTATAAGTGGGGGGTGGACCGAACATCCTTTAGGGGGGTCGTCGCCTCCTCTGGGGGGGTCCGGGGGCATGCTCCTCCGGGAAGATTTGTTTTTAAATATTGAAGTTGAAAGCATCAATCTGGTGCACTTTGAGAGCAACATTAACCCTACCTTAATAACACCTTAAAGCGGACAAAAGGCACTGGAGAACACTCATTAACACCCTTTAATGAAGCAAACTAATGCCTTAACTCACTCAAACAGTCGTTTACTTATTAAGGTGAAACGAATGTGCGTAGAGTTTCAAAGGATGCGGATAGTCTCACCTTGATTCTGGCGCATTGCTTATCGTTTTATAGATCTATTCTCATCCACCATCTTTGTGTGTGACGTAAAGAGTGTAAGAGTCACGTTTCTGAATCGGACACTCTGATGCAGTCACAGCCAATCGGAGTCTGATTCAGAGGGTTGCCTGTCAGTTCCGTTGTTATGTGTACTGAAACGAGAGCCGGTATAATTCCACGCAAGAAAACAAAATAAAAAATGGAATACGTTATTTTAGTGTCTTAAAAGTAGACTGAGGTATGAAGGGTTAACGTTACATCTTAGGATAATTTTTAGTCATGTTCTGTATACATACTAACATATAAGGGTATACTTAGTGTGGTTACTCCATGTTTACTAACTATAACATTAACGTTACATCACTCTTTTTCACTTCTTACTCAGTCAGCCAGAGTGCAGATATCACCATTAGATTCACAAACCTGAAACATCATCCATTTCTTCATGAACGACAATCTTTTGGTGCTTGAAAAGCACCAAAAGATTCGGAGCTTAGAGCCGGCTCCGCTGCGGTGTGAACAGGAAAACACTGTGCTTTTCAGGCTCTAGCTCCGAACCGGCCCTGGAACCGCGTTTGTGTGAAAGACCCATTAGAGAAATGCGGATTTTGGGTCCTTAGCTTGAAAAAAAAAAAACAGGAGGCGGAGCTAATGCCTGATCAGAATTCTACCGGAGATAAAGTTAAATTCTGCTGTGATAAAATGCCATCCTGTTCTAAACCACATCAAGGATTATTTCTGAAACAGGATGGAGCTCAAATGCTTTTTCTCTTGCGGGTTTATCACAAGGGTTAGTGCTAGATCGTATACCTCTTGGGTTTTATGCGGCGGAAGTGACGTAATAGTGGTCGTGGATGAGACGGCAACTTTTGTTGCGCTCGCGCTCCAACAGACAACGGACAGACAAGTCTGTCAAGGATGTCAAAGCGCAACACACAGGATGCTTTCACATAAAATATTTCAAACACTGAAGGATTTCGAGGAAGCGTTAGCAGACGTGGAAGAAACAACGATCACAAAGTATATTGTTTACAAAAAGGAACAGGTTTTCGGGGAAAATAGTAAGTTTGTAAGGTTAGATCGGAAATTTAAGAAACAACGATGACCAAGTAGCCTACATTGTGTCAGTAATCAAATAAGTATAAATATAATAATGTATAAGTATATAAGTATGTATGTATATAAGCAGCTAAGTAGTATAAGGGGCTCACAGAACGGCCGGTCGTCAGCGGGCCGGTGCCGGCCGGCTCGGTTCGAGCCGTTAATTTATTCATCTTTTAAACGGCTGACAGAGGTCTACATTTTCCCCGCAGCGAGGCTCCCCCGCCCTCCTGTTGACAGTTCACGAGCGTTCACACCACTAAAATGTTTATTTTGGTGTTCTGTGTTTTAATGCCTACAACAACTAAATTATAGGTTGGTAGTTTCAGCTTTCTACTTAACCCATAGATTGATAAAAGCGAAAAATACGTGAAACTTTACTGTACATTCAGCAACAGGTTGAATTATCAGGCGTAAAGTTACTTAAGACATTTCAAATTCCGAGTGTCTTTCCAAATCTAAACTGACCAGTGTTAATGTATATTTTATGGATAAAATATGTATTTTTGTCACAAATGTTTCAATACAGACGTGCAACCTTCACCAGAGAAAAGGATATACTGGCAGTTGAAATATGATGGGGTGCCATTCCAACTCGTGGGCACCAAGATATATGGATGCCACCAGGGAAAGGACAGGTGTGCTCGGCAAAAGGAGAAGTACCATGCACAAAAAGAGAAACAAGCGGTATATTTATGAATTGACAAGCATTAACAACTTTAAATAATTGGTAAAGGAAAATTAAACAACTATTCGTAATATGACATGCATTATGGCATTCTATGACACATAACTACTACTAATTACAGACACATGCATTTCCTAACATTCGGTCTATATGCTGTAAAATGTATTATCTCTTCGGCATCTATTGCACGTCTGTCCGTCCTGGGAGAGGGATCCCTCCTCTGTTGCTCTCCCTGAGGTTTCTCCCATGTTCCCTTTAAACTGTGGGGTTTCTCTGGAAGTTTTTCCTTGTAGGATGTGAGGGTCTAAGGACAGAGGGTCTAAGGACAGAGGGTCTAAGGACAGAGGGTCTGAGGACAGAGGGTCTAAGGACAGAGGGTCTAAGGACAGAGGGTCTAAGGACAGAGGGTGTCGTTTTTCTCATACTGATATTCTGAACAATCTGTGCCGTTGCTGTAAAGTGTCTCTACTGTAGGCTATTTTTATTATATGTACAGCACTTTGGCTCCACCAAACATCGTTTATAAATGTGCTTTATAAATAAAACTTGATTTGATCTGCAAGATGAAGATTACCTTAAAACGTTAACTGACCAACTGACCGAGATCTTGGAAGATGTGAAGCAACACACTCCACATGATCAGAGCCTTCCTCTGACGTTCACACCTAAGAAAAGGAGATGGCCTACCTGTGAAAACCGTGCCACAAAAGCACCCATTCACAAAAGGGTTGGCTGCTCTGCGGAAGCGATGAGGTTGAACTTCCGGGTCAGCATGAATTTGAAATGAACTTTGTAAAATATTTAACTGTACAGTTCGGCATTCATATCTTTATTATTATTATAACACATATTGTTGTTATATATTGTACAATGTGCAATTTGACTTTTTATGTAAATATTGTTATTTTATTGCACATTTTAACTTTAACTTCTTATTTATCCATACATATTTGTATTCTATTTCATTACAACTTGTATTGCAACATTTTTACTTTAACTCTGTAAGGTTACATTATCTTTGTATTTATCTTGTATTACACATTGTTATTCTTACTTCCTATGTTAATGTACATCTTTTATTATATCTTTGTTGTATTGCCCTCTTTTACTTTCACTTCTTATTTTAATATACATATTGTTATTTAGAATCATATTGAACATTTCTGCTTTCATTTCTTGTTTGTTTTATATGTTTATATACATATGGTTATTTTATTTTGCATTGCCAATTTTTGATTTTACTTCCTATAGTTACATTCATCTTTTTATGATATTTTTCTTATCTTGAAATTCACACTTTTACTTCTTGTGTATATATACATTTAGCTATGTATTAAGTATGTTATTTTGTTTGTTCTAAAATTGAGCAACTTTCACAAAACAACATTTCCTCCAGAGGATAATGAATTGATTCTGATTTAACTTCCGTGATGAAATACTGGTCAGAAATCCACCAGATCTTTTAGTGATTTTTGTCTCTCTTGGAGAAATTAAATCGCAACATCCAATAAAAAAGTTCAAAACACAAATACACGTAATACTATAATATAAAGACATGGACGAATTCATTTCAATAAACATGTGAAAACTAAATCATACAGGTTTTAAGGGGTTTATTTGTGTGAAGACGGCAGCAGCCAGTAAAGTAAAGGGCGTCGTCTCTTGTCCTCGGTGGCAGATTACGTCACTTCCGCCTAAAACCCAGGAGGTATACGATCTAGCACTAACCTTATCACAAGGTGAGTTCCTTTTGTATTTCCTGCTTTTTAAACACATGGTTAGCTCTGAGTGTTAGCGAGGCTTGCTAATGTAACAAAGACGAGATTACGTCCAAAACACGTCAGGCATTGTTTCTGATGGCAACTCTCTGTGGGTCAGCCGCCGATATTACGTCATATCGGCAGCAAATCTGTATCCGCTCGTTGTACCCGTTTTTAAAAGATTTGGGTACGGAGGAAAAGAGAGAGGGTTTTATTTTCTGACGCTGCGTGAGTTCCCCGACGCACCGGGGACACATGGATGTATCAAAGACATCAACAAGTGCATTTTGCATGATAGGTCTCGTTTAAATACTTGTTATATTGCTGGGGGATATCCTAACCTATAAATATATCTCAAAGTGTATTTAATCATTGATTTATATTTTGTATAAACTAATAATCTGAATCTAAAAAGTCAAACTGACTTACTTCTTCCTTCTCTCTGTCTATACCTGTGTACTCTCATGTTCCGATTAACCCAGCTTCCCCAAATGTCTTTCTTTTTGGTGTCTATATACGCTGGGATCCGGAGTCATGGATGATCCTGCGGTCCTGTGTCCTGCATCGCGAGCCCTGGATCTTGAGTCGTGGCTGTGGTCCTGGATCATAGGTCCTGGATGGATATCCTCGTGGATTCATCTTCCTATTATACACACATGCATTTCCAAACATTTGGACTACCTATGTTGCAAATGTATTATCTTTTCAATTTACACACGGCATCTATTGCATGTCTGTCCGTCCTGGGAGAGGGATCCCTCCTCTGTTGCTCTCCCTGAGGTTTCTCCCATGTTCCCTTTAAACTGTGGGTTTTCTCTGGAAGTTTTTCCTTGTACGCTGTGAGGGTCTAAGGACAGAGGGTCTAAGGACAGAGGGTCTGAGGACAGAGGGTCTGAGGACAGAGGGTCTAAGGACAGAGGGTCTAAGGACAGAGGGTCTAAGGACAGAGGGTCTAAGGACAGAGGGTGTCGTATTGTCATACTGATATTTTGTACAAACTGAAGTCCACTGAGACAAATGTAACATTTGTGATATTGGGCTATATAAATAAACATTGATTGATTGATTGATTGATAAAAGCTGTCAAATAAATGTAGTGGAGTAAAAGTACAATATTAGCTCTAAATTGGAGTGGAGTATAAAAGTAGCTTAAAGTGAGAATACTCAGGTAAAGTACAAGTACCTCAAAATTGTACTTAAGTACTATACTTGAGTAAATGTACCTTGTTACTACCCACCACTGACATTTTTGTAATTATAAAAACTTGTATTTTCACTCCACAACCTTCATTATACATAATAATCAATTGACATCAAATAAAATATAAGTATATGTTTAGTAACATTGTAATCCTGCTAAAACCCCAAATGTTTTGAATTGTTACAGTAATCTGATAACGTTCTTTTTTTTTAAGCAACTGTAAGGGAATACAGTTAGCTTTTTGTATCCTGATTACATAATCTCGTTACATGTAATGGGTTACTCTCCAAGTCTGGACGGAAAGTGCATGACATTAAGGATTTTGGGCCATCTAAGCTAATTTACAGACGGCCCTGAGCAGGCGCGCTGGATTCATTTTAGAAGTGGGGGGGGCAAAAAAGTGCGTGTGTATGGCCCAATCCCAAACCACGCCCTACACCCTACTCCTCCGTGACGGAGTGAACTCCGTGGAGTGACACACGAGGCTCCTCCTGTCAGATGGAGGGAGTAAATACAGCAGCAACTTTGGGAAAAACTCCCCTCTCTCCGGCAGAAACAGGAAATGCCGTAACTGTATGTAACAACGGTTTCAAATCAGCTTCTCTTTGACAAAAAATGTACCATTCTGCGTTGAAGTACCTTCTCTTTGCCCAAATAATCTAGCGGTCTCCTTTTTTCCGACAGTTAGCTGTACAGCTTTACCCGCCTCAATGTCCCGACAACAAACCTCCATGCAGTCGGAACCAGCCTGTTTCGGTTCAACGGCGGCGGCGGCGGTTTTGGGTTCATCTGGCTGCGCTGGTTCTATGGCTGATGAAGGTCCAGGCTCCGGAGGTGTGGATGTCAGGGATGTGACCTTCCAGTTGTTAAATTTAAGTTTGGATTGACTGTATTTAGTTTTCTTCTGCGCTGGTTCTTCTGACATGTTTGCAAGTGTATATATTCTTTCTCTCTGGTTAACGGCTGACACAGAACAACGTAACAAATAAAGTAAACAACGTAACAAATAAACAAATCTAAGCTTTTTTATTGGTTGTAATTTACATGGATACATTTGAATGGTGTGACAATGTCCTATTTGATTGGGTTAAAATGTACATATTCTTCCTGTTATGTCTGCCTGCTTTATTTTACCTAATGCAAAGTGACCTGCTCCATCGAAATCAGTCGCATTGACCCGAAGACACATTTTGATTCCTAGCTTTCTAATGATATCAGGTTTGTTTTTGTACTCCAAATATTAAGCAAAATATCATCACATTATATACTGACTGTTACAGAGTCATCATTTTGAGAAAAAGGCCTTCAAAGTGTCCTCTTCTCTGGATCGATCTGATTGATTATTAGCAAATGATCAAAATACTACGGAGGGAAGATATTTTCGTTTGGATTACTGGTCTGGGGGAAGCTCACGAGTGTGTGTGTGTGTGTATACGTGTGTGTGTTTGTGTATTTTTGCGTTTGTGTGTATTGTGTTTGTTTCCCGGAGAAACACCGGCTGTTGTTTTGCCTGCTGTGACGTCAAGTTACTCTGTTCTCCGCTTGTAATTATGTCGAAGCTTCAAAGCTGTATTTATCATCTGAATTTGCCGAAACAAGTTTAATATTCTGAAAGCCAAGACTTTGTTTATTTGAAACCAGATGAAAACAAACTGTAACGGACCCTGCCGTGTTATCTATGATTACTATACTGAACAAAAATATAAATGCAACACTTTTGTTTTTGCTCCCATTTCTCATGAGATGAACTCAAAGATCTAAAACATTTTCTATATACAAAAAATAACCATTTCTCTCAAATATTGTTCACAAATCTGAAAGAATGTGTGATAGTGAGCACTTCTCCTTTGCCGAGATAATCCATCCCACCTCACAGGCGTGGCATATCAAGATGCTGATTAGACAGCATGATTATTGCACAGGTGTGCCTTAGGCTGGCCACAATAAAAGGCCACTCTGAAACGTGCAGTTTTGCTTTATTGGGGGGGGGTCTGGGGGGGGTCCGAAAACCAGTCAGTATCTGGTGTGACCACCATTTGCCTCACGCAGTGCAACACATCTCCTTGGCATAGAGTTGATCAGGTTGTTGATGGTGGCCTGTGAAATGTTGGTCCACTCCTCTTCAATGGCTGTGCCAAGTTGCTGGATATTGGCAGGAACTGGAACACGCTGTCGTATACGCCGATCCAGAGCATCCCAAACAGGCTCAATGGGTGACATGTCCGGTGAGTATGCTGGCCATGCAAGAACTGGGATGTTTTCAGCCTCCAGGATTTGTGTACAGATCCTTGCAACATGGGGCCGTGCATTATCATGCTGCAACATGAGGTGATGGTCGTGGATGAATGGCACAACAATGGGCCTCAGGATCTCGTCACGGTATCTCTGTGCATTCACAATGCCATCAATAAAATGCACCTGTGTTCGTCGTCCATAACATACGCCTGCCCATACCATAACCCTACCACCACCACCATGGGCCACTCGATTCACAACATTGACATCAGAAAACCGCTCACCCACACGACGCCACACACGCTGTCTGCCATCTGCCCTGAACAGTGAAAACCGGGATTCATCCGTGAAGAGAACACCTCTCCAACGTGCCAGACGCCATCGAATGTGAGCATTTGCCCACTCAAGTCGGTTACGACGACGAACCGGAGTCAGGTCGAGACCCCGATGAGGACGACGAGCATGCAGATGAGCTTCCCTGAGACGGTTTCTGACAGTTTGTGCAGAAATTCTTTGGTTATGCAAAGCGATTGTTGCAGCAGCTGTCTGAGTGGCTGGTCTCAGACGATCTTGGAGGTGAACATGCTGGATGTGGAGGTCCTGGGCTGGTGTGGTTACACGTGGTCTGCGGTTGTGAGGCCGGTTGGATGTACTGCCAAATTCTCTGAAACGCCTTTGGAGACGGCTTATGGTGAGAAATGAACATTCAATTCACGGGCAACAGCTCTGGTGGACACATTCCTGCTGTCAGCATGCCAATTGCACGCTCCCTCAAAACTTGAGACATCTGTGGCATCGTGCTGTGTGATAAAACTGAACGTTTCAGAGTGGCCTTTTATTGTGGCCAGCCTAAGGCACACCTGTGCAAAAATCATGCTGTCTAATCAGCATCTTGATATGCCACACCTGTGAGGTGGGATGGATTATCTCGGCAAAGGAGAAGTGCTCACTATCACACATTCTTTCAGATTTGTGAACAATATTTGAGAGAAATGGTTATTTTGTGTATATAGAAAATGTTTTAGATCTTTGAGTTCATCTCATGAGAAATGGGAGCAAAAACAAAAGTGTTGCATTTATATTTTTGTTCAGTGTATATGCCTTACATTCATAATTTCAGTGGGAGGGAGGGGGAGCGGCGCTGAGATACAGCAGAGTGGCGAGTGAGAGGCGAGCTGTCATCTTCCCTTTACAAGCTTCAAAAATGCCTGTAGCTAGTGAGATTGAATATAACAATCAGAAATAACAAAATATGCACAGCTAGATCAGATCGCGTTTTAGATGCGACTTTGGAGTAGAGGGGAATTATTGAAACAGGATTTGTACAGTGTTCCGCGGCATCTGCCGCTGCGAAAATGTGGGGCAGGGCTGAAAAGTGGGGGGGCCAATGGCCCCCTGGCCCCCCTGCTTCCGGCGCCCTTGGCCCTGAGCCCAATAGAGATTGCCCTGAAAAATGCACGCGGACTAAATGACGCACGAAAGGTTTGGGGGGCTTCCCCCTAGAAAATTTGTTTGCATGAGTTCTTGTTTGTGTTTGCTCGCTTGCATGCCCTGCATAGCTATAAGAAATACTTAAGTTGTTGGTCAAGACACTTTCCATCTGATGAAGGTAAATACCTTCCCAGATGTACAAAAGTAGAAAACCTTACATTCAGTTATAACTGCCAAAACAAACATTATTTACGCTATTATGGCCCCTGTTAAAAATGTTTGTAATGTTATCTACTGTTAGTCTGGGAGACCTCGAGGGTACACTGGCCGGCTTATTAGAAATTAAGAATTGTCAAGAGGTCGAAACCACCCTGAAATAACTGCTTTATACAATTATTAATTACAAACAAATTGCACGTTCAAGGTGGTCATGGAGTACTTGAATAATGACCTGCACGTGAAAATATTATTGCATTTCATGACCTGCACATGCACAACAAATTAATGACCTGCATCATGTAATACAAATAAATAGTACTCTGCCATTTATGCCTGAGAATTAATAAAGTTAATAAATTGACCGGGCCAGCCCGAACATCGCGAAGTTGGTCGAACGAATGCCTCCTCATCCGGAAGTTGACCGAGCAGACCCGAGCAGCAGTCGAGAGGAGCCGAGCGCATCCGCGAAGCACACAAAATGGTGACGTCCATGAAGAAAGACGGGTTGACCGAGTTTTGGCAACTTTTTCATCGTTTTCCAACCGATGTGACCGCGGAGACGTGTCAGGCACTGACACGTCTCCACAAATGCCATAATAGATTGCCCGATCGGGCAACCAGCAGGTGAGGCTTCATTGCCCGAGCTAAATACTAGACTGCCTCGGGCCATCAGGCAGTCCTTAATGTCGAGCCCTGGTTTTAGTTATTCAAAAATAAACGACATAAATGTTTTGCGAAACAATGTTGTTATGGTTCATAAGTAAATGTTGACTGTAGGTCTTTGACAGGAAGTAATACAACCTCTGCACTCAAACACTCACATTACTTCCTGTGTCCTAAAACTCCATACATTAACCATGGTTGCGTTCCAATCAAGCGGCAAACTCTGGGGAAGAGCCGGGACGCCAATACGGAAGTGCCACACACTGCAGTTCATATATTGGCCGCTAGGGACTGGCTGCAGAAAGGAGCGATTTCCATAGACCCCCATGTTAAAATGCCCAACTTTACAGCAGAAAAAAACATGTTTCTACCCATGGATGCAATAATAATTATTATGGATATAGTTCAGCGACGTGCGGTCAGGGGAGGCAGGTGAGGCAGAGCCTCACTTGTCATTCTCCAATGTAACGGAAAAAAAGAATAATAATACAAATAATAATAATAATAAAATGTCTCCACTGATCTGTGTTGTAAATGTGATTTCTGTTTGATTCCAATCGCTTTTTATAGTAAAAATCGGCTAATTTGCCGAGCTCCGCTACAACTAGGGGAGCGATGAGATTGAGAAGTGAGGCAGGGACGAGCTCTGCCTCACAGAAGCCCACAGTAACTTGCTGGAGCACGGGCACTAATTTAACGCGGGCACTTATTTTGTGAGCGCGCTCAAGCCAGTTACTGTGTGGTGAGGTGAGGCACAGATGAGCTCTGCCTCACCTCAGAATGCGTCACCCCACAGAAACTGTCTGGAAAGCGGGCCCTAAGCGCATGCCTGCACCATCTCACTGTATGTCACCAATGTAATGTTTGTAGATCCCTTTATTACATTTATCCTCGCCATCCATAGTCTCTAAATAACTTATTTCACGTATATATGATATTTAAGCTCGCTGGTCTCATCATACAACGGCAATGAAAAAAGCACCAGGGGAGGTAGCCACAACCTCTGCCGCACTGCAGGGGGCGCAAGTGAGCCCACAGGTTCTTGTTGCTACTGTTATTCTACGCAGAGACGGTAGAGGAAAACATTAACAACAAGCTAGGCTTTTGAAACTAGAGGAAGATAAGGAGGACTTTTACAAAACAGTAATAAAGATTGTTATCCAGAAGGAGAGCATGGACTTCATCTTCAAGTCAAGGTAAGACCACATTTGTAATGAAAATTGGATCTTACTAAGAGAGAACAATCCAATATTTAGATTTTGGGTATCCTTTTGTTGAACGGTCTGTTTAAAAATGAATCGAAGCATCAGACTAAAAAAGCTTTTGAAAATAACAGAATATTTCGATTAAAGGTGGGGTAGGTAAGTTTGAGAAACCGGCACGATATACACTTTGTTATATTCCATGGAATGCTCTTAACATCCCGATAGCAATGAATATCTGAAGTGCTTTGACAAAAAATACATAAAAACATTTCATCTGTGGAAGCCGTAGTACTGTAAAAAGCACGACCACTCATTTTAGCCGGCCCGGCTAAAATGACCTGCCTGTCAGCCTTCCATCTGTGCACAAACTTATCTCGTGTCCTCATTGGTCATGTGCGCGTTCGTGTGTGTTGGAGGAGGGGCTGTGTATTTTCAAATTCTAGCGCACTCGAGCTGGTTTCTCCAAAATTACCTACCCCGCCACCTTTAAGGTCAAAATATATAATATTTGTAAATCTGACTCTGAAAGAGTCAGTGCCTCACCAGCCATGAACCTCACCGCACGTCACTGGTATAGTTAGGTTCCACCTTCATGATTATGAATCTGTGAGTGAATTGTTTTCTAACGCGACCCTTTTATTTATATTAGGTCTTAACGTTTTTGCATAAATTAGGGCGTGGTCACATTGAGTGACGGCTCTGTCAAGTGACTGCTGCTGCTAGCTTCTCGTCTCTCTGCTAGCTGCTCTGTGAAGCTACTGGGACTCTGCCTGCTCAGCTCATCCAGAGAACACAACTTGAAGCCGGCCGTGGTTGTTTGTTGTTCATGCTTATATATCGGACTATTGTGACTCGCTCCGCGGTTAAAACAGACGGTGCATGCATGCGGTTTTGCGGTAAGTGAAAATCGAGTACTTATTTATGTGTTAATGATTTTAATCGGCTACGTAATGAATGTTAAGGCTTGGTTTAGTGTGTAAGTGAGTGGTAGCTACATCGGTGCTAACGATGCTAATCGTAGCCTACAAGTTTAAATCATAGACTGTATATATAAAGGTTAAAACGAAATAGACAAGTGTTAAGCGTTAAGCGGTATAATACTGTAGAACAAACGGCTTCTGTTTGAGGTTGATCAAATAAGGTCATCCTTGTAACTTAGAGAGATATTTTATTATGTAGGTAGGAACTGTATGCATCGCTAAGGTTAATTTAAATTGGCTATGCTCAAGTATGTAGACAAGCTAACGTCGAAGTAGTGTATGTGAAATCAAACTCCCAAAAGATGTGTGTATTACAATTATTAATGTCATATTTCAAGATGATTACTTAGATATTTCAAGATGATTACTTAGATATTACAATATGGTTGGTTGAGCTGGAGTTCATTATTGAGCTTACACGTTAACGTCACAGTCATCTGAAGAACGAACCCAAACCTTGTTGTTTTTATTAATTGCATTACCAAATGGGTATCAAATAAACAATAAGCATTGGTAACACAACTTCCAAAGTTACAGTAAAATAAAAAGGACCCTGACTCGGACAATACACAATCCAACATGTTCAACAGAAGAGAATCAGTTATATTGTTTGTACACATGGTACTTTACATATATATCTGTTTGTTTAAGGTGTCCAGGTGATGCAGACAGGCTGGACCAGAGAGTGAGAGACAGAACTGGACTCCTCACAGCAGTGAACTTCAGCTCAGGTACAAAGACTCTTTTGTTCATACTGTACAAAGAATCAAGAAAGATATTGGTTTAAATGAATGAAGTATTGACTTGAATACACTGATATGTATTCCATTAAACAATACTAAATACTAGATCACCTACACATCAGTGAAGTTGAGGGTTTTTTCCATGCAAAAAGTTACATTTTAGATATTTAGCAATATGACTTTGTCAGCTTTCTAATTTAATGTATTGAAGGCAAAGATATTTAACACATAGTGAGAACTGCTACTATTTATCTCTCAATATTGTCTGTAAAAAACGTGGTAAAAGTGATTCTTTCAGTGAGACAACAGAGCAAGCTTCTACAGTTGCACTACGTTTTGATAACAGTTCAATATTATTTTGATAATAACATATATTTCAATGTTGATGAACTTCATACGGTTCATTCATAATCTGATTGTCTTTGTAGCTCATTGTTGAAATAAAAAAAAACATTACAATTACAAAATAATGATATCTACAGCCCCTAAACACACAAACACACCGCTTTCATAAATAACACACTTGTTCTGCAATAATATGTTTTATGTTTCCTGTCATTTTTGTTAGGAAAGGACACGCCTGAAAGACACGACATTTTCTCCTTCTCTGAGGTTCAAGAAGAACATCCAAGAGGAACATTAAAAGCTGATGTTATGAGATTTTAAGACCAGTACAGGACATTCACTAAGAAACTACTTTTATTGTGAAAACACAGTCAGCTGATCGAATGCAGCTATTTCCACATCTACACTCCATCAGCTGATTATTTCTATTTGCCTCACTTTATGAGCTTCACATCACTTGTGCCTTGTACCGCAGAGTTTGCAACGTCACAAATAAATAGGGCCAATCTTCAGTCAGATGTGAATGTGTCATCTAACATTTTCAGTAAGAATAATGGACGAAAGGAGTGCAAATACAACGGACAGGACGTCCATCACACGGAGGTTTCTCCCTGAAGTCTCTGCAGCTCTCTGGACACCATGCTGTCTCAATCCGTCCATCACACGGAGGTTTCTCCCTGAAGTCTCTGCAGCTCTCTGGACACCACGCTGTCTCAATCCGTCCATCACACGGAGGTTTCTCCCTGAAGTCTCTGCAGCTCTCTAGACACCACGCTGTCTCAATCCGTCCATCACACGGAGGTTTCTCCCTGAAGTCTCTGCAGCTCTCTGGACACCATGCTGTCTCAATCCGTCCATCACACGGAGGTTTCTCCCTGAAGTCTCTGCAGCTCTCTGGACACCACGCTGTCTCAATCCGTCCATCACACGGAGGTTTCTCCCTGAAGTCTCTGCAGCTCTCTAGACACCACGCTGTCTCAATCCGTCCATCACACGGAGGTTTCTCCCTGAAGTCTCTGCAGCTCTCTGGACACCATGCTGTCTCAATCCGTCCATCACACGGAGGTTTCTCCCTGAAGTCTCTGCAGCTCTCTGGACACCACGCTGTCTCAATCCGTCCACACTGAATATGAGAGGGGGAAAATGAAAATAATAAATGCTTTAGACAATAAGAAATATAAAGTTGACTGTTGAGTTGCTCAGTTTTTTTTAGATTGTCAATACTATTACTGTATAACTAATATCTCAGGTTAAGAGGCACATTCAAATAAAGATTGGATACAGTCTATGGTTCCAATAGTCCATTTAGCTTAGGAACCTTCATAACCAAGTGAAATGACCCGGAAGTACGTCAGTGGCAGCCATGATAAGTGCTGTTCCAATTCTCTAAATGAAAGGAAAGGAGGTTTCAAACTTCCTTTATAACCAGGGCTGCACATAACAGGTGCGCATGCGCACCTCCGCCAAAAAAAGAGTACCGGGTCATTTGATAAAAGGCGCATTTGCGTACCAACATTGAGAGAGAGAGAGAGAGAGAGAGAGAGAGAGAGAGAGAGAGAGAGAGAGAGAGAGAGAGAGAGAGAGAGAGAGAGACAGAGAGAGAGAGAGAGAGAGAGATTTGCGAGTTGCATATGAACTCAGCACTGGCGTTATAGATGTTCGCCTAGGGTGCCAGATCTGGGAGGCGCTGCGCTGGCAGCTCTGGGAGGGAAAAAAACATTTTGACCGTTGGGGCTCATCCTAATTTTCGGCCTTGATGTAACAATATTCATAATTAAGTAAATGTAACACCCTTTTCACCCCGGTTACATGTTTCATTCGCCCTGTACGATGGGCGCTGTAAGTGATGAAAATGGGGGATGTTGGCTTATCTGGCGCCCGCAGCTCACAGCAAAAGTGCGAGTGAGCGAGGGAGAGAGAGAAGGGCGCACCGCCCGGTACCGGCGCTGTTGTTATTAGAATCTGGTGCTAGCTGCTCTAACGGATATAAGAAGAAGATGTTTCTACAATAATGTGGAGGGAGATCTCTCTCCAGTCAGACTGAGGCTGATAACTACAGCTCAGTGAGGTAAGGACTCTGAGGGTTTAGATAGTTCACTTTAGTCTAAGTTCAAACGGTTTGGTCACAATTTATGTAAACACATATTTCCAAGGCACTCCTTTATAATTATTGGGATAAACAGGTTTGAAATCATTCCAATGTAAACTATAGGACAGCAACCAAAAATATCCTTTAAAACTGGATAAGGTAAAATAAGATATGAATGAACAACACAAATAAAATAAGTTTCATTTGTTATTGGCTTTGGTAGGTTATTGGTTATGTTCACTTATTTGATTACATCCACTCTCTCTTGTCTAAGATGACAACAGAGACTTTCGACCCAAAACCAGCTGTTGACTTGTGGATGCAAGCAGCTAATCAGACTCAAGAGAGAAAGTAGTAGGCCTACATCATCAGCTACCATGTCTGGAAGACAGTGAGGAGAACAGTGAGGAGGGTAGTGAGGAGAACAGAGAGGAAGACAGAGAGGAAGACAGTGAGGAGAACAGTCAGGAGGGTAGTGATGACAGCTTGTAGGATTACTGGTCGTGCTAATGTTGTCTTGTGTTCACCTCTGCATGTGTGTTCTGTGTTCACCTCTGCATGTGTGTTCTGTGTTCACCTCTGTGTGTTCAGTGCCGTGTGTCTGGCAAATAAAGTCAAGACCCCTCAAAAGTTACGGTTTATTTCATTTTAAGGATGAGCACCAAGCAACATCTCCAGGTGCTCCTTTGAGAACCAGGGCAAAAAAGTTATGTGCACCCCTGTTTATAACCTCCTTTAGCTTATGAACCACTGGACCTCCCTTGACGAAAGGAGAGGAGAAAATGCTGCCCCACAATGCATTGCAGCCGCAGCATTTGCCGTCACACAACAGTCGGCCGTTCACGGAAACAACCGATTATGACCGAGAAATTATATCATGAAAGTTACGGTGCTTATTAAGCATTTTAAAACGTAAGTTGCCAAAGTTCTTTGTTCTGAACGTTCATCAGTATTATAATCAAAAAGAGAAATATGAATGTGGTACACCCCAAAAATGGTACAATTATTTGTGTATTTACTTCTATTTATTTTTGCTAAACAGTGAATTTATTGTTTTGAAAAGCCCAACATTATCTGTATTTATTTTGGTGACTTTCATATCATTTTATGGTTTATCTGTACTGTTTGAGAAGCAGTACGAGTAAGTAGTGCCAAGGTGGAACCTTTGGCAGGTGAGCGGTGACATCTGGGTTATCTTAGGGGGGACACTTCCGCCCCCTCCTCAGAAGCAATCCAGACGATCAACCGGATCCTGTGTATAATTATTGCTGCTGCACTTTTCTGTTTTCTACAGGTCAGTACATGATGAAAATGATCGATGTTAACTTGTATGAATTAGATATGATGTTGGAGATGTTTAGGAGAGTGTGTCAGAAAGTTTTGAGCATGTTTGACATAGTAACGGTATTTTAAAAATACTAAACTGTCGGCAACAATAGATGCCATTTTCGCGGGCTTCAGCCGCGCCTGGGTAAATGTGACCTGAGCGAAGGCTCGCAGGCAGGTTAGCTGCTGCACACGGGTAATCTGTTTTGTTTACCTGAGTAGAGTCTTGCAGGCACATTGCCTTGTTTTTTGTTTATTAACATTGACAGTGTATTTTTGTGATCTCCATAATATGTTATATTTGGTAAAGATAGATATATTGATAGAAAGTATTATTTGATAGCGTTATGTGTTTATATTGACTATGTTGAATTTCTCCTTGAGATACAGTAATTGACTGTGACAGACGGATAACTTAAATGGAGAAATGTGATGTTTGTAAAGTATAGCTATTTGAATGTAACTGTGTACTTTGAAATTTGAATAAGAAGCAATCCAGACGATCAACCGGATCCTGTGTATAATTATTGCTGCTGCACTTTTCTGTTTTCTACAGAAATCATTTATTGTTGCTGTGGTACCCAAGCTTTTGGGACCCGTAACAAATGTTGGGGGCTCGTTCCGGGATCTGTCTTCACAAATCAAGGGGAGCAGATCCAGAGATATCAGAACCACGAGGCCAAGGTGACGTGACTGCGTCTGTGACGACAGCTGGTGGGTGTCCACGAGGGGAGAACAGAGCCAGGAGGTTCTTCATTCTGCCAAGGGAACCGCACTGCTACTGTGTCGAGCCATCGTACGTCATGTCCATAGCACGCAAAGAACTCGCTTGGAGCATCAAAAAGAAACTGTTCAATCTCTCAGGCATCGAGGTCTACCAGCTTGCCCGAGACATCGCAAAAGACAACACACAGAAGGCTGACACTGAGAAGGTGGTTTCCTTAAAGGACTTACCTTATCTCCAGCGTAGAGAATTCAAGGTACATGACGGACAGATTGGAGACCAAAACTCTGAAGTAACATATAGCAACATCTCCAAACAGATAGACGAGGGAATCAAAGATGGCTTCACAGAGACAGAGGTTATCCGAGGTGTGCTGAGGATTGTTAAGCCAGGTACTTTCAAAGACATGCTCACCAATAAAGAAGAGATAAGAATCAGCGAACTCAGGGGATTCCTCAGGTCTCACCTTGGTGATAAGGCCAGTACAGAACTGTTCCAGGAACTCATGTGTGCAAAAGAACATGACCAAGAATCACCCCAGCAGTTCCTGTATCGCATGATTGGACTCAAACAGAAAATCATCTTCCAGTCAAGACAAGCTAATGCGGACATTCGCTACGACCCTAAAACCATTCAGGAGGTTTTCCTTCATACTATTTACCAGGGTCTAGGATTCAAACATACAGACATGAGACAGCAACTGAAACCACTCCTCTCAAACAGCCAAGTTACTGATGAGGAAATTGTCAGTCAAGTAATGAAGATAATCAGTGACGAAAACGAACATCATCGCAGGTTAGGTTATGCTTCCAGACCAAAGGCAACACATACACATAGTGTTCAGGTTGATGGTGGAGAGCAGATCAACAACAAGAAGGAACTTCAAACAATACAACAGCTCAGCGCTCAAGTGGAGAACTTAACAAAGATGATGGCAGCTTTGATGGACCAGCAAAAAGCAGTGATACAAGCGACCCACTCAAGGGTTTTACCTCCTCCCACATCAGGTCAGCTTCCTCTCACAAGGAAAGGTAAAATCCCCCTCTGTGTTAACTGTTCACAACAAGGCTTAGAGGCCTGTAGCCATTGTTTTGTGTGTGGAGAGCTTGGACATCGTGCAGTTGGCTGTTCAAAAAGAACAAGGTAGCCGGGAAACGAGAGTCGGTATCTGTTGAGGGACAGCCAGAGACCGTTTCACAGCTCCAGTCCCACTCAGTAAGCTCCAAATGTAAGCAACAACACTCCCAACAAAAACAATATTACAAGAAAGCCAGCAACAACTGCTCCAGAGAGACACTTGTAACACCGGAAAATATCACCCGCACTGCACCGCTAATTGGTAAGAAAAGTCAGCTCAAATGTTTAATCAGTGGCTATGCAGTAACAGTGTTATTTGACTCCGGATCACAAGTAAGCCTCATTGATAGGTCCTGGAAGAAGACATTTATCCCAGATCAACCAGTACGACCACTGGCCGAACTCCTTGAACCAGATGAAACCCTTGATCTGTTTGCTGCAAATGGACAAGAAATCCCATATGATGGCTGGGTCGGGATGACGGTCAACCTCACAGGAAATGAAAATCCAAACCTCACAATACAGGTCCCCTTCCTAATCAGTCAACTTCCCCTCCCTCAACCTCTACTAGGCTCAAATGTTCTCAGAGAGATGATAAATGGACAGGTGTCCTCTACTAATGAGCTTGACTTGGTTATCAGCCTCTTACGCAGAGCACTCGGCGTGGAAGAAGAACAGGCAATGGCTATGGTTAATTATATTCAGGTCCAAGAGACACCAAGCCACAGCATGGCCACAATCAGAGTAGGTAGAGATGACATATGTATTCCAGCAGGAAAGACAATGCATGTAAGGTGCAGAGTACCGCCTAGCTTTGACACATCTGACCCAGTTGTCCTATATGAACCTTCAGAAGAGAACACAACTCTAGAACAGCTGAGTGTTGGAGAAGGCCTCTTAGAGATCAGTAAAAGCAAATGGCCACTTATCGCAGTGCCAATTTCCAATCATACAAAGCATGAAATCGTTCTCCCAAAAAGAACCACATTGGGCTCCATTAAAAATGTAGCCAAAGTCATTGAGTTGGGAAAGACAGAGACACCAGAGGTTGAAATACCACAGATGACAACAGTGAGAGCTGAAGTAAACAATGTCACCACTCCTACAACAACCACAACTGCGCCATGGCGACCACCTGTTGACCTCAGTCACCTCACTGAGGAACAGCAACGGATGGTTGAAGATATGCTGTATGAGGAGTCTGCAGCTTTCGCACGTGACAGCAGTGACATTGTATTCCCTCTCTTCAGATGCCAATAAGGACCAAAGATGACATTCCAGTTCAGAAGGCGTATGTTTCAATTCCAAAGCCGCTGTACAAGGAAGTAAAAGAGTATATACAAGATTTGATAGTGAAAGGATGGGTTGTAAAGTCTAAGTCTCCATATGCTGCACCTGTTGTGTGTGTGAGAAAGAAAGATGGGTCATTGCGCCTGTGCATTGACTACTGACTGCTTAACAAGAAGACTGTGCCAGACAAACATCCGCTTCCCCGCATTCAGGACCTGATTGACTCGCTTGGAGGCTACAGCTGGTTTACCATTCTAGACCAGGGCAAGGCATATCACCAGGGCTTTATTGCCGAGGGTTCAAGGCACCTGACTGCCTTCACGACCCTGTGGGGTCTATATGAATGGGTCAGAATGCCCTTTGGCTTGTCAAACGCACCAGCAGCCTTTCAAAGAAGCATGGAGGAAATGCTCGAGGAGCTCAGGGATGAGTGTTGCATCCCTTATCTAGACGATGTCCTCTGCTTCTCTAAGTCTTTTGAAGAACATGTTGAGGTGCTGCGACGTGTACTGAAAGCTCTGCAGCGTAAAGCAAACAGATATTGTTCTAAACTGTATTAAAGTAAACAGGTATTATCTTGAACTGTATTGAAGTGAACATGTATTATTTGGGACTGTTTTAAAGTAATCCTATATATATATAAACCTTCTTACTTACACTCAATGACCCAGATACCCTGCCACACACACTTACCCCTCCTCTCATCAGCACACACACATACACTCACTGACCCAGATATCAGCACACACACACACACACACTTCCCCCCCACCAGCACACACACATCTTCCTTTCAAGGTTCTTCCTGGGGCCAATATAATCTCAAGCACCAATATATCTGTGTACAATGTTTGATACCAATATCTGTGTACAATGTTTGATACTAATATCTCTGTGTACAATGTTTGATTGTTTTGGGAAAGAATAGTTTGTGTGAAATCTTCCTTGAGAAATTAAAGGAGTGAAGTTAGGTGGAAGATAAAAAGTGATTCTGACCTTGACTAGTTCCGAGGCTCTCACGCTTCACTTAGGAGTAAAATGGGACGGAAGAGCCGACCCACATCTCCGCCCCAAATATGTCCATATATACTGTTGTTTATTCATGCAAAATGCCCCCCTGTTTCTATGGCTGGTCCCGATACCTGTATCGCACGGCAGTGGAGCCCGGAGTGCTCTGTTACAGGGCACTCTGTATTTCGTATTGTGTTTTTTACCATTAAAATCAGATTATTGTTATAACTTTTATGCCGGTGTTTTGAACTCCTTCTCTTATTAAATCTGACCAGGCTCATCTAACGGACGGCGCGGAGCAGAGGTGGGCTTTAAGCCACCACGACTGTGTTTGTTCCAACAAGCGTCATGGGGTAAAGTTGAGACCAGAAAAGTGTGAGTTATTTCAAAAGGAAGTAAGATATGTTGGACGGCTTGTGTCTGCAGACGGGGTAAGAGTGGATCCGAAAGACGTAGAGGCTGTGCAAGCACTGAAAGAGAAGACTCCACAGACTGCAGGTGATGTCAGGAGGCTGCTGGGTTTTCTGAGCTATTACCGAACATATGTGCAGGATTTCTCACGAATAGCCAGACTACTATACACGCTGCTCCAGATAAAGTCTGACTCACCTCAAACCTAGCCGACCAAGGGTAAAACAAAGGGCCCTCAACTGCCTTCACGCACCCCAGTACAGTGGAACAGAGAGCACCAGCAGATCCTTGAACGTCTCATTCACATCCTAACCGACCCACCAGTGTTGGCGTATCCAGACTTCGAAAGTCCTTTCACACTCCACACAGATGCCTCTCAACTAGGTCTTGGAGCTGTTCTTTACCAGAACCAGATGGGAAAGATGAGAGTGATTGGCTATGGGTCCCGCACACTAACACCAGCCGAACAGAGTTTCCATCTCCACAGTGGGAAGCTTGAATTCCTGGGCTTGAAATGGGCTGTATGTGATAAGTTTAGAGACTACCTGTTTCATGCCCCACATTTCATTGTCTATACTGACAACAATCCCTTGACTTACATGATGAGCACTGCTAAGCTCAATGCAGTGGGTCATCGCTGGGTAGGGCAGCTTGCAGACTTCCACTTTGAAATAAGGTACAAGCCAGGCAGACTCAACGTCGACGCAGACACTCTTTCTCGTTGCCCCCTTGACATTAACACCTACATGAGTCAGTGTTCAGAGAAACTGTCAGAAGAAGCAGTTTGTGCCACCTGGGAAGGTAGCAGGACAGCCCAACAAGGAGAAGTTGCATGGGTGGCAGCACTGAACATCTCATCTCAACAACAAACACACACAGAACCTTTCCCAGTTATCGACCACCAAGATCCTGCCATTGGGAAAATATTGCAGTTAAAAGAGAACAACGCAGAAATGACTGAAGAAATACGTGGAAGTTTGGACAAATCGACCAGGAAAATCTCAAGAGAGTGGAGCAAGCTGTACTTAGAAAATGGCCTCCTGTATAGGAAGACGCTTGGTCGCAAACAGCTAGTCTTGCCGACTACCTATAGGCAGACAGCCCTCACTCACCTGCACGACAATATGGGACATGTTGTTATAGAGAGAGTCTTGAGCCTTGCAAGAGAAATATTTTATTGGCCTTTTATGAAAAGGGATATTGAAGAGTACATAACCAGGAAATGTCATTGTATAAAGCAGAAGAAGCCAGCTTTACATGACAGAGCGCCCATGGGGGGTCTAACATCAAGCTCACCTCTTGAACTTGTCTGTATTGACTTTCTCCACCTTGAGACCAGCCGTGGAGGGTACGAGTATATTCTGGTGGTTGTCGACCACTTCACCAGGTTTGCCCAAGCATACCCCACAAGAAACAAGGCAGGCAAGACGGCTGCTGACAAAATATTCAATGACTTTGTCCCTCGGTTTGGATATCCAGCTAAACTCCACCATGATCAGGGAAGGGAGTTTGAAAATGAGCTTTTCAGAGCCCTCAGGCAGTTTTCCGGCGTGAGCCATTCCAGGACTTCCCCATACCACCCGCAAGGCAACCCTGCTGAGAGGTTTAATCGAACCCTGTTGCAAATGCTCCGAACACTGGGCGAGAAAGAGAGAGAGAGCTGGAAAGATCACCTGCATCATGTCGTTCATGCATACAACTGTACCAAGCACGAGTCGCCGGGTTACTCCCCACACTATCTGTTGTATGGTTGTCACCCACGACTTCCTGTTGACCTACTTTTCGGGTTGGTAGCAGAAGACAAACCAAGGACAGCCAGAAGTTACGCAGAAAAATGGGCAGAGAAAATGATCGAAGCATATAAGATAGCTAGCACCAACAGCCAGAAGTCGAGTGCTCAAGGCAAACATTATTATGACAGAAAAAACAGAGGTGTGACTCTTCAGCCAGGAGATAGGGTCCTTGTCCGTAATCTCGCTGAACGAGGAGGTCCCTGCAAGTTAAAGCCTTATTGGGAAAAGACAATAGACGTCATCAGAGAACAGCTTGGTGATAACCACGTCTATAAGGTGAGCCCAGAGACAGGGGGAGGTCGCATCCGCACTCTCCACAGAAACTTGTTGCTCCAAGTAAACGACTTACCTGTAGAGCCAGTTGTCACAAACGCACCAGCCAAACCACAAAAGAGAAACGTCAAGACAACAAGACCATCAAACACGATTGAACAAAGACATGATGATGACACAAGTGAATCAGATGAAGATGAAGCTCCACGGTATTGGCTACGTATGCCAAGAAATGAACAAGCCAGGCCTCATCTAAGGGTTAACTGTGGGACACAAACCCCGCCTGAGCAGATATAAGTTGGTGTTGAGGAAACAGCTCCTGTTGAGCCTGAATCTGAAAGTGTTACTGAGGAAGAACAAGAGAGACAAGATGAACAAGTGCCAAGCGCAGGTGAGCCTCAGCCTTACAATGAGCAAGTTCTGTGTCAGTCCGATGACCAAGAAAGAGATGTCCAAGAGACTCAGCCTGCACTAAGAAGATCTACCAGAGACCGACACCCTGGCCAGATGTTCACATACACATCCCTAGGTCAACCGACCTACCAGCCACGTGTCATGATAAATACCATAGGGACACAGCCCACAGTCTACACTCACCAGTATCCACAGCCATATTTTCACTCATTTGAACACGCACCCATCATTCCTCCCACATACCTACCATACACATATCCTATTTACTGTTATTGAATGGTTAATAGACACTCACACATGGGTACCTAAGGTTCTAGTATTCAGATTTTGGGGTATCCCACAAGGTTAAATGTTTTGTATATTTTTGAGAGTTTAAATGACCAAGGGAGTCGAACTGTTTTAAATAGGTAGTGTCAGGAGCCACTTTTGTTTGTGGGGGAGTGTGTGGCAGGGCTCGACATTATAAATGGCCCGCTGGCCCGGAAGCACTATTTAGACACCCCGGGCCAGCATAACGTACTTTCCACTTGCCCGCTCGGGCCACTAAAAATATTGCTTTAAAAAAAATGTCCAGTGGTATTGGTATTTTGACTAGCAATTTAGTTAAATTGTTTCGTTTATCAACGCTACAACATAGCGTTCCGTGAGTCGGTTGTCGTTGTTGGGGGAAAAGCAAACAGCTGTTTGCTGCGGAGCACAGCGCGATCAGCGCGCTCCTTCACTACAGACTATCGCGCCACCTAACCATTCGCCAAAATGTTTTTAATACCAGCGGTAGCCGGGCAAAAAACAATGTTCAAATAAAAGAAAGTCACCGGAAGAGTTAAAGGAGAGTGACAGGGAGCATGAGAAGAAGAGGGAGAGAAAGTTTCAGCTAGCTTGATCGATGGAGTTGGCTTCTATAGAGTGGTGCTGTGACGCGTCCTAAAACCCTTTTATAATTATCGATTAGATTTATGATTCGAAAATTATAAAAGTAGGGTAGACATGTGGAGATTATCCGGCTGAACAAAACGTGCATTTATCAAACAGGTTTGTTTTCCACAGACCTTATTTCCAGCTATTTTCCAAAACCCTGTGGAGAAATCCCATTGCTTTCTGTGGAGGGAACCAGCAGCTTACTTCCTGGTTTTAGGACGCGTCACTGCACCTCTCAATATGATGCCAATATAAACAAGGTCTTCTGTCGGCTCTGTACATCAATGCCGACCTATGCTGACAAGTAAGTGAAGAGTAGACAATATAAAGGTATTGGCGAAATGTCCCAGCAGTTTAGGAGAATGAAGGATCTAATCAAATCCATTACATAGCCATTACATTTCTAACTCCTAATGACAGGAAGGCAGAAAGTGCATTATACAAATAATAATACTCATAATAATAGCAGACATTTTTTAACAATGACCAAAATATCATTATTTTAATAAACCAAATATGAACAATTGAGGAAAATGAGGAAGAACTGATTGTTCAAATGTTGTAGTACAAGTAGTAATGTAGTTAGTGCATAAATTACTATTGTAACAAATGTGTTAATTTTCTTCATTATTAGTCGATTTTTTTTTTGGTGGACGAATGCTCCGGGCCAGTGGTTACAATGGTGGGGCCAGTGATAATACAATTCCACCGGCCCGGAGGGCCAGTGGCATTTTACCCTTAATGTCTACCCCTGTGTGGTACACCCCAAAAATGGTACAATTATTTGTGTATTTATTTTTGCTAAACAGTGAATTTATTGTTTTGAAAAGCCCAACATTATTTGTATTTATTTTGGTGACATTCATATCATTTTATGGTTTATCTGTACTGTTTGAGAAGCAGTACGAGTAAGTAGCGCCAAGGTGGAACCTTTGGCAGGTGAGCGGTGACATCTGGGTTATTTTAGGGGGGACACTTCCGCCCCCTCCTCAGAAGCAATCCAGACGATCAACCGGATCCTGTGTATAATTATTGCTGCTGCACTTTTCTGTTTTCTACAGGTCAGTACATGATGAAAATGATCGATGTTAACTTGTGTGAATTAGATATGATGTTGGAGATGTTTAGGAGAGTGTGTCAGAAAGTTTTGAGCATGTTTGACATAGTAACGGTATTTTAAAAATACTAAACTGTCGGCAACAATAGATGCCATTTTCGCGGGCTTCAGCCGCGCCTGGGTAAATGTGACCTGAGCGAAGGCTCGCAGGCAGATTAGCTGCTGCGCACGGGTAATCTGTTTTGTTTACCTGAGTAGAGTCTTGCAGGCACATTGCCTTGTTTTTTGTTTATTAACATTGACAGTGTATTTTTGTGATCTCCATAATATGTTATATTTGGTAAAGATAGATATATTGATAGAAAGTATTATTTGATAGCGTTATGTGTTTATATTGACTATGTTGAATTTCTCCTTGAGATACAGTAATTGACTGTGACAGACGGATAACTTAAATGGAGAAATGTGATGTTTGTAAAGTATAGCTATTTGAATGTAACTGTGTACTTTGAATTTTGAATAAGAAGCAATCCAGACGATCAACCGGATCCTGTGTATAATTATTGCTGCTGCACTTTTCTGTTTTCTACAGAAATCATTTATTGTTGCTGTGGTACCCAAGCTTTTGGGACCCGTAACAAATGTTGGGGGCTCGTTCCGGGATCTGTCTTCACAAATCAAGGGGAGCAGATCCAGAGATATCAGAACCACGAGGCCAAGGTGACGTGACTGCGTCTGTGACGACAGCTGGTGGGTGTCCACGAGGGGAGAACAGAGCCAGGAGGTTCTTCATTCTGCCAAGGGAACCGCACTGCTACTGTGTCGAGCCATCGTACGTCATGTCCATAGCACGCAAAGAACTCGCTTGGAGCATCAAAAAGAAACTGTTCAATCTCTCAGGCATCGAGGTCTACCAGCTTGCCCGAGACATCGCAAAAGACAACACACAGAAGGCTGACACTGAGAAGGTGGTTTCCTTAAAGGACTTACCTTATCTCCAGCGTAGAGAATTCAAGGTACATGACGGACAGATTGGAGACCAAAACTCTGAAGTAACATATAGCAACATCTCCAAACAGATAGACGAGGGAATCAAAGATGGCTTCACAGAGACAGAGGTTATCCGAGGTGTGCTGAGGATTGTTAAGCCAGGTACTTTCAAAGACATGCTCACCAATAAAGAAGAGATAAGAATCAGCGAACTCAGGGGATTCCTCAGGTCTCACCTTGGTGATAAGGCCAGTACAGAACTGTTCCAGGAACTCATGTGTGCAAAAGAACATGACCAAGAATCACCCCAGCAGTTCCTGTATCGCATGATTGGACTCAAACAGAAAATCATCTTCCAGTCAAGACAAGCTAATGCGGACATTCGCTACGACCCTAAAACCATTCAGGAGGTTTTCCTTCATACTATTTACCAGCGTCTAGGATTCAAACATACAGACATGAGACAGCAACTGAAACCACTCCTCTCAAACAGCCAAGTTACTGATGAGGAAATTGTCAGTCAAGTAATGAAGATAATCAGTGACGAAAACGAACATCATTGCAGGTTAGGTTATGCTTCCAGACCAAAGGCAACACATACACATAGTGTTCAGGTTGATGGTGGAGAGCAGATCAACAACAAGAAGGAACTTCAAACAATACAACAGCTCAGCGCTCAAGTGGAGAACTTAACAAAGATGATGGCAGCTTTGATGGACCAGCAAAAAGCAGTGATACAAGCGACCCACTCAAGGGTTTTACCTCCTCCCACATCAGGTCAGCTTCCTCTCACAAGGAAAGGTAAAATCCCCCTCTGTGTTAACTGTTCACAACAAGGCTTAGAGGCCTGTAGCCATTGTTTTGTGTGTGGAGAGCTTGGACATCGTGCAGTTGGCTGTTCAAAAAGAACAAGGTAGCCGGGAAACGAGAGTCGGTATCTGTTGAGGGACAGCCAGAGACCGTTTCACAGCTCCAGTCCCACTCAGTAAGCTCCAAATGTAAGCAACAACACTCCCAACAAAAACAATATTACAAGAAAGCCAGCAACAACTGCTCCAGAGAGACACTTGTAACACCGGAAAATATCACCCGCACTGCACCGCTAATTGGTAAGAAAAGTCAACTCAAATGTTTAATCAGTGGCTATGCAGTAACAGTGTTATTTGACTCCGGATCACAAGTAAGCCTCATTGATAGGTCCTGGAAGAAGACATTTATCCCAGATCAACCAGTACGACCACTGGCCGAACTCCTTGAACCAGATGAAACCCTTGATCTGTTTGCTGCAAATGGACAAGAAATCCCATATGATGGCTGGGTCGGGATGACGGTCAACCTCGCAGGAAATGAAAATCCAAACCTCACAATACAGGTCCCCTTCCTAATCAGTCAACTTCCCCTCCCTCAACCTCTACTAGGCTCAAATGTTCTCAGAGAGATGATAAATGGACAGGTGTCCTCTACTAATGAGCTTGACTTGGTTATCAGCCTCTTACGCAGAGCACTCGGCGTGGAAGAAGAACAGGCAATGGCTATGGTTAATTATATTCAGGTCCAAGAGACACCAAGCCACAGCATGGCCACAATCAGAGTAGGTAGAGATGACATATGTATTCCAGCAGGAAAGACAATGCATGTAAGGTGCAGAGTACCGCCTAGCTTTGACACATCTGACCCAGTTGTCCTATATGAACCTTCAGAAGAGAACACAACTCTAGAACAGCTGAGTGTTGGAGAAGGCCTCTTAGAGATCAGTAAAAGCAAATGGCCACTTATCGCAGTGCCAATTTCCAATCATACAAAGCATGAAATCGTTCTCCCAAAAAGAACCACATTGGGCTCCATTAAAAATGTAGCCAAAGTCATTGAGTTGGGAAAGACAGAGACACCAGAGGTTTAAATACCACAGATGACAACAGTGAGAGCTGAAGTAAACAATGTCACCACTCCTACAACAACCACAACTGCGCCATGGCGACCACCTGTTGACCTCAGTCACCTCACTGAGGAACAGCAACGGATGGTTGAAGATATGCTGTATGAGGAGTCTGCAGCTTTTGCACGTGACAGCAGTGACATTTTATTCCCTCTCTTCAGATGCCAATAAGGACCAAAGATGACATTCCAGTTCAGAAGGCGTATGTTTCAATTCCAAAGCCGCTGTACAAGGAAGTAAAAGAGTACATACAAGATTTGATAGTGAAAGGATGGGTTGTAAAGTCTAAGTCTCCATATGCTGCACCTGTTGTGTGTGTGAGAAAGAAAGATGGGTCATTGCGCCTGTGCATTGACTACCGACTGCTTAACAAGAAGACTGTGCCAGACAAACATCCGCTTCCCCGCATTCAGGACCTGATTGACTCGCTTGGAGGCTACAGCTGGTTTACCATTCTAGACCAGGGCAAGGCATATCACCAGGGCTTTATTGCCGAGGGTTCAAGGCACCTGACTGCCTTCACGACCCCGTGGGGTCTATATGAATGGGTCAGAATGCCCTTTGGCTTGTCAAACGCACCAGCAGCCTTTCAAAGAAGCATGGAGGAAATGCTTGAGGAACTCAGGGATGAGTGTTGCATCCCTTATCTAGACGATGTCCTCTGCTTCTCTAAGTCTTTTGAAGAACATGTTGAGGTGCTGCGACATGTACTGAAAGCTCTGCAGCGTAAAGCAAACAGATATTGTTCTAAACTGTATTAAAGTAAACAGGTATTATCTTGAACTGTATTGAAGTGAACATGTATTATTTGGGACTGTTTTAAAGTAATCCTATATATATATAAACCTTCTTACTTACACTCAATGACCCAGATACCCTGCCACACACACTTACCCCTCCTCTCATCAGCACACACACATACACTCACTGACCCAGATATCAGCACACACACACACATACACTTCCCCCCCACCAGCACACACACATCTTCCTTTCAAGGTTCTTCCTGGGGCCAGTATAATCTCAAGCACCAATATATCTGTGTACAATGTTTGATACCAATATCTGTGTACAATGTTTGATACCAATATCTGTGTACAATGTTTGATACTAATATCTCTGTGTACAATGTTTGATTGTTTTGGGAAAGAATAGTTTGTGTGAAATCTTCCTTGAGAAATTAAAGGAGTGAAGTTAGGTGGAAGATAAAAAGTGATTCTGACCTTGACTAGTTCCGAGGCTCTCACGCTTCACTTAGGAGTAAAATGGGACGGAAGAGCCGACCCACATCTCCGCCCCAAATATGTCCATATATACTGTTGTTTATTCATGCAAAATGCCCCCCTGTTTCTGACTGGCTGGTCCCGATACCTGTATCGCACGGCAGTGGAGCCCGGAGTGCTCTGTTACAGGGCACTCTGTATTTTGTATTGTGTTTTTTACCATTAAAATCAGATTATTGTTATAACTTTTATGCCGGTGTTTTGAACTCCTTCTCTTATTAAATCTGACCAGGCTCATCTAACGGACGGCGCGGAGCAGAGGTGGGCTTTAAGCCACCACGACTGTGTTTGTTCCAACAAGCGTCATGGGGTAAAGTTGAGACCAGAAAAGTGTGAGTTATTTCAAAAGGAAGTAAGATATGTTGGACGGCTTGTGTCTGCAGACGGGGTAAGAGTGGATCCGAAAGACGTAGAGGCTGTGCAAGCACTGAAAGAGAAGACTCCACAGACTGCAGGTGATGTCAGGAGGCTGCTGGGTTTTCTGAGCTATTACCGAACATATGTGCAGGATTTCTCACGAATAGCCAGACCACTATACACGCTGCTCCAGATAAAGTCTGACTCACCTCAAACCTAGCCGACCAAGGGTAAAACAAAGGGCCCTCAACTGCCTTCACGCACCCCAGTACAGTGGAACAGAGAGCACCAGCAGATCCTTGAACGTCTCATTCACATCCTAACCAACCCACCAGTGTTGGCGTATCCAGACTTCGAAAGTCCTTTCACACTCCACACAGATGCCTCTCAACTAGGTCTTGGAGCTGTTCTTTACCAGAACCAGATGGGAAAGATCAGAGTGATTGGCTATGGGTCCCGCACACTAACACCAGCCGAACAGAGTTACCATCTCCACAGTGGGAAGCTTGAATTCCTGGCCTTGAAATGGGCTGTATGTGATAAGTTTAGAGACTACCTGTTTTATGCCCCACATTTCATTGTCTATACTGACAACAATTCCTTGACTTACATGATGAGCACTGCTAAGCTCAATGCAGTGGGTCATCGCTGGGTAGGGCAGCTTGCAGACTTCCACTTTGAAATAAGGTACAAGCCAGGCAGACTCAACGTCGACGCAGACACTCTTTCTCGTTGCCCCCTTGACATTAACACCTACATGAGTCAGTGTTCAGAGAAACTGTCAGAAGAAGCAGTTTGTGCCACCTGGGAAGGTAGCAGGACAGCCCAACAAGGAGAAGTTGCATGGGTGTCAGCACTGAACATCTCATCTCAACAACAAACACACACAGAACCTTTCCCAGTTATCGACCACCAAGATCCTGCCATTGGGAAAATATTGCAGTTAAAAGAGAACAACGCAGAAATGACTGAAGAAATACGTGGGACTTTGGACAAATCGACCAGGAAAATCTCAAGAGAGTGGAGCAAGCTGTACTTGGAAAATGGCCTCCTGTATAGGAAGACGCTTGGTCGCAAACAGCTAGTCTTGCCGACTACCTATAGGCAGACAGCCCTCACTCACCTGCACGACAATATGGGACATGTTGTTATAGAGAGAGTCTTGAGCCTTGCAAGAGAAATATTTTATTGGCCTTTTATGAAAAGGGATATTGAAGAGTACATAACCAGGAAATGTCATTGTATAAAGCAGAAAAAGCCAGCTTTACATGACAGAGCGCCCATGGGGGGTCTAACATCAAGCTCACCTCTTGAACTTGTCTGTATTGACTTTCTCCACCTTGAGACCAGCCGTGGAGGGTACGAGTACATTCTGGTGGTTGTCGACCACTTCACCAGGTTTGCCCAAGCATACCCCACAAGAACCAAGGCAGGCAAGACGGCTGCTGACAAAATATTCAATGACTTTGTCCCTCGGTTTGGATATCCAGCTAAACTCCACCATGATCAGGGAAGGGAGTTTGAAAATGAGCTTTTCAGAGCCCTCAGACAGTTTTCCGGTGTGAGCCATTCCAGGACTTCCCCATACCACCCGCAAGGAAACCCTGCTGAGAGGTTTAATCGAACCCTGTTGCAAATGCTCCGAACACTGGGCGAGAAAGAGAGAGAGAGCTGGAAAGATCACCTGCATCATGTCGTTCATGCATACAACTGTACCAAGCACGAGTCGACGGGTTACTCCCCACACTATCTGTTGTATGGTTGTCACCCACGACTTCCTGTTGACCTACTTTTCGGGTTAGTAGCAGAAGACAAACCAAGGACAGCCAGAAGTTACGCAGAAAAATGGGCAGAGAAAATGATCGAAGCATATAAGATAGCTAGCACCAACAGCCAGAAGTCGAGTGCTAAAGGCAAACATTATTATGACAGAAAAAACAGAGGTGTGACTCTTCAGCCAGGAGATAGGGTCCTTGTCCGTAATCTCGCTGAACGAGGAGGTCCCTGCAAGTTAAAGCCTTATTGGGAAAAGACAATAGACGTCATCAGAGAACAGCTTGGTGATAACCACGTCTATAAGGTGAGCCCAGAGACAGGGGGAGGTAGCATCCGCACTCTCCACAGAAACTTGTTTCTCCAAGTAAACGACTTACCTGTAGAGCCAGTTGTCACAAACGCACCAGCCAAACCACAAAAGAGAAACGTCAAGACAACAAGACCATCAAACACGATTGAACAAAGACATGATGATGACACAAGTGAATCAGATGAAGATGAAGCTCCACGGTATTGGCTACGTATGCCAAGAAATGAACAAGCCAGGCCTCATCTAAGGGTTAACTGTGGGACACAAACCCCGCCTGAGCAGATATAAGTTTGTGTTGAGGAAACAGCTCCTGTTGAGCCTGAATCTGAAAGTGTTACTGAGGAAGAACAAGAGAGACAAGATGAACAAGTGCCAAGCGCTGGTGAGCCTCAGCCTTACAATGAGCAAGTTCTGTGTCAGTCCGATGACCAAGAAAGAGATGTCCAAGAGACTTAGCCTGCACTAAGAAGATCTACCAGAGACCGACACCCTGGCCAGATGTTCACATACACATCCCTAGGTCAACCGACCTACCAGCCACGTGTCATGATAAATACCATAGGGACACAGCCCACAGTCTACACTCACCAGTATCCACAGCCATATTTTCACTCATTTGAACACGCACCCATCATTCCTCCCACATACCTACCATACACATATCCTATTTACTGTTATTGAATGGTTAATAGACACTCACACATGGGTACCTAAGGTTCTAGTATTCAGATTTTGGGGTATCCCACAAGGTTAAATGTTTTGTATATTTTTGAGAGTTTAAATGACCAAGGGAGTCACTGTTTTAAATAGGTAGTGTCAGGAGCCACTTTTGTTTGTGGGGGAGTGTGTGGCAGGGCTCGACATTATAAATGGCCCGCTGGCCCGGAAGCACTATTTAGACACCCCGGGCCAGCATAACGTACTTTCCACTTGCCCGCTCGGGCCACTAAAAATATTGCTTTAAAAAAAATGTCCTGTGGTATTGGTATTTTGACTAGCAATTTAGTTAAATTGTTTCGTTTATCAACGCTACAACATAGTGTTCCGTGAGTTGGTTGTCGTTGTTGGGGGAAAAGCAAACAGCTGTTTGCTGCGGAGCACAGCCGATCAGCGCGCTCCTTCACTACAGACTATCGCGCCACCTAACCATTCGCCAAAATGTTTTTAATACCAGCGGTAGCCGGGCAAAAAACAATGTTCAAATAAAAGAAAGTCACCGGAGGAGTTAAAGGAGAGTGACAGGGAGCATGAGAAGAAGAGGGAGAGAAAGTTTCAGCTAGCTTGATCGATGGAGTTGGCTTCTATAGAGTGGTGCTGTGACGCGTCCTAAAACCCTTTTATAATCTATCGATTAGATTTATGATTCGAAAATGATAAAAGTAGGGTAGACATGTGGAGATTATCCGGCTGAACAAAACGTGCATTTATCAAACAGGTTTGTTTTCCACAGACCTTATTTCCAGCTATTTTCCAAAACCCTGTGGAGAAATCCCATTGCTTTCTGTGGAGGGAACCAGCAGCTTACTTCCTGGTTTTAGGACGCGTCACTGCACCTCTCAATATGATGCCAATATAAACAAGGTCTTCTGTCGGCTCTGTACATCAATGCCGACCTATGCTGACAAGTAAGTGAAGAGTAGACAATATAAAGGTATTGGCGAAATGTCCCAGCAGTTTAGGAGAATGAAGGATCTAATCAAATCAATTACATAGCCATTACATTTCTAACTCCTAATAACAGGAAGGCAGAAAGTGCATTATACAAATAATAATACTCATAATAATAGCAGAAATTTTTTAACAATGACCACAATATCATTATTTTAATAAACTAAATATGAACAATTGAGGAAAATGAGGAAGAACTGATTGTTCAAATGTTGTAGTACAAGTAGTAATGTAGTTAGTGCATAGATTACTATTGCAACAAATGTGTTAATTTTCTTCATTATTAGTCGATTTTTTTTTTGGTGGACGAATGCTCCGGGCCAGAGGTTACAATGGTGGGGCCAGCGATAATACAATTCCACCGGCCCGGAGGGCCAGTGGCATTTTACCCTTAATGTCTACCGCTGTGTGGTACACCCCAAAAATGGTACAATTATTTGTGTATTTATTTTTGCTAAACAGTGAATTTATTGTTTTGAAAAGCCCAACATTATCTGTATTTATTTTGGTGACTTTCATATCATTTTATGGTTTATCTGTACTGTTTGAGAAGCAGTACGAGTAAGTAGCGCCAAGGTGGAACCTTTGGCAGGTGAGCGGTGACATCTGGGTTATTTTAGGGGGGACACTTCCGCCCCCTCCTCAGAAGCAATCCAGACGATCAACCGGATGCTGTGTATAATTATTGCTGCTGCACTTTTCTGTTTTCTACAGGTCAGTACATGATGACAATGATCGATGTTAACTTGTGTGAATTAGATATGATGTTGGAGATGTTTAGGAGAGTGTGTCAGAAAGTTTTGAGCATGTTTGACATAGTAACGGTATTTTAAAAATACTAAACTGTCGGCAACAATAGATGCCATTTTCGCGGGCTTCAGCCGCGCCTGGGTAAATGTGACCTGAGCGAAGGCTCGCAGGCAGATTAGCTGCTGCGCACGGGTAATCTGTTTTGTTTACCTGAGTAGAGTCTTGCAGGCACATTGCCTTGTTTTTTGTTTATTAACATTGACAGTGTATTTTTGTGATCTCCATAATATGTTATATTTGGTAAAGATAGATATATTGATAGAAAGTATTATTTGATAGCGTTATGTGTTTATATTGACTATGTTGAATTTCTCCTTGAGATACAGTAATTGACTGTGACAGACGGATAACTTAAATGGAGAAATGTGATGTTTGTAAAGTACAGCTATTTGAATGTAACTGTGTACTTTGAATTTTGATTAAGAAGCAATCCAGACGATCAACCGGATCCTGTGTATAATTATTGCTGCTGCACTTTTCTGTTTTCTACAGAAATCATTTATTGTTGCTGTGGTACCCAAGCTTTTGGGACCCGTAACATGAACGTTAGTTTTTACTGAAATGATCAAATAAAGTCAACATTTCACAGTCTTTACTGAGCTGTGTGGAGTTTGTTCAACTTTTAAAAGATGTTTGAATGGTGATATACACAGTGATAGATGTTAAGGACTAACGTTTATAATAAATACATTTGTATTGATTTTAAGATATTTGCATAGTTCATACGTATTGGGATCATTTGTATTAATGTGGACCGGAGGGAGAGGGTGACGAGCAGAAGTTTCACTTTCCTTTTTTATTTCAATTCCAACTTTGGTCCTGAAGAATCTGTTTCTCTGTTGTCCACGTTCATAAAGCCTAAAGCAACAGCATCAGAGCACAGAGTCTCTAGATGAGTTTACAGTAGTCCCTCCTTCTTATTAAACATCCATGTTGTAGTCCGTATAGAAAACTGTAGTTTCCATAGTTTTCCCACAGCAGCAGACGCACATTCATGACGTCCGCTGGCCAGGCCCGGACTGACCATCGGGAGGACCGGGAGGTTTCCCGATGGCCTGGCCTATATGTGGCCTGCTGGCCTGAGGATTCTTTTTTTTATGTATGTATTGTGAACGCAACGCTGCGCAAATGTGGGTCTGACTCTGCCTCACAGAGGGTGACTGGCTGTCTACATGATGTGGCCTGCCGACATGGACACTTTCATACAGATCATACACTATTGCCCACGATTGGTCTCTGTGTGTCATTCAAGCTCGGGAGGGTGTGTGTGTATGTGTGGCGCGAGCGAGCGAGAGAGAAAGCGCGTGCACCGGTTACGTGTATTGTTGTTGTTAGCATCTGGTGCTAGCTAGCTGCGCTAACGGATATAATGAGCTGTCAACAAGGTGGAGGAGAGTCCTCTCCAGTCAGACTGAGAGACTGATAACTACAGCTCAGGTGAGGTAAAGGACTCTGAGTGTTTAGATAGTTAACTTTGTCTAAGTTATCTCAGTGGGTCTCAAACGGTTTGGTCACCATTTATGTAAACACATATTTCCATTTGAGAGGGGAGTGATGAGTAAAATATGCATGAATAATAAAAAAACGTTAACTAGGTGAAAAAAGGTAAGATAAACTTTAAAAACTTGTTGAGAGCTAAAACTAGTCTTTGCTTCTGCCTCAAAAAGGAGTAGGGGGAGAGGAGGGAGAGGAGCAGGGGGGAGAGGAGGGAGAGGAGCAGGAGGGAGAGGAGGGAGACAGGAGAGGCTGATTCAGGAGCCCAGACACACTCACAACTATAAATGAACCAAAAACAAATAAATATATAAGTTTCAATGTTTTTTCATATTGGATATGGTGTTATTGGTTATAGCCATGTTCTTATGATGTTATGATTATTTAAATGTATACAGTTCTGTTTCATATGGGTGTAGTCTCTTTATTTCCCCCTCAAAGTGCACCAGATTGATGCATTTAAGTCCAACATTTAAAAAAATAATCTTACCGGGGGTGCATGCCCCGGACCCCCCTAGAGGATTTGAGGTCCACCTCCACTCAAAATATGTTCACATGGGTTCCTAAATAGATTTGCACACTTTTTTTAAATAGTGACCCATGTCCATATGTTTATTCTGGGGAAGTAGATTTAAAGTTTAGGGCTATCACTACGGGCAGCAACGCTGTAAATATTGACAAATAAATCCAGGAAAATGGCACAAAAGAAAACTGGTAGTGGCCTGGCTGGGTGTATAATTCCCGGCCTGACTTATTGTCCCAGTCCGGCCCTGCCGCTGGCGCATCATAAAAACGTCGGATAGTGAAAGTGCAGTCGGATTCTCTAAAGCAGTGGTTCTCAAATGGGGGTACGCGGACCCCTAGGGGTACGTTGGAGTACTGCAGGGGGTACGTGAGATTTATTTTATGTTAAAGGTCCCATGTCATGCTTTTCCGGTTAGTACCCGTTAGGGCTGCACGGTATTGAAAAAAACTGACATCGCGATTTTTTCCCCCCCTGCGGTATATATTGCGTTTTTTTTAACCTGTTAAGCCCCAAAGTCCACGCGGGTACTTTACTTTTTTTTTCACGACAGTGTCTCAGGGGATCGTAATATTTAAGAACCTATTAATGTGTTATACCAGATTAACGGAAATAATCTCAGCTAACTGACGATACAAACCATTTTTACCAAAACAAAACACAAGTCTCATAAGAAGCATATAAATGACCCCTGAGCGAAAAATGCTAACGCACTTTGGCACAGAACTCAAGATAAAAGTACCCTTATTACTTATCGTAGCTGCACATACAAGATATCCGATTAAAGCTGAGGTTCCACAGATTATTTAGGTATATAGTATCATCACTGAGTCATCCGGACTCGCGACAGGGGAAGCAAACACAGACATCACAACACGTACCTTTACGTAGCTTCTAGGGAGATCGTCTCACCGTAGCTGTCAATCTGATCAAAAGACGTGTTCAATGGCATTAAAACGAGAAAGAAAAAACGCGGCTGAATCGGTTAATCCATAGGTTTTTAACGTCTGTATAAAAAAATGATTTAATTTATAATCCATAATTCCATTTTTATGTAAATATCGCAGAGCAAAAGTTAGCTGCTAATGGTAGCCACCAGAGTGGCTGCTGCTTCCGGTCTTGGCATGTTGCTTACCCTCAAATAAGGGGGTTCATCTGTGAATGAAGAAGAGTGGTAAGGGATCCAAGAGATTAAACGTATTTGTTACGACCCATTAAACTATAGGAAGCTTCTTGGAAGTAAATCTTCATTCTCTCCGGTATTGTCCTCCTGTGCCTCGCTCATTTTTTACCAGTGTTTTGATGGTCTGCAAACTAGCGGGGCGGGGCCTGCTGTGATCTGATCAAGAATGATTGTGATTGGTAGTTTGCTGTGCATGCAGGGGAAGTTCTACACACACCAACACATAAACAAATAAGGAGTGAGAGTGACGCGTAGCCAAAACCGGAAGCTGCATACACTCTGGTGGCTACCATTAGCAGCTAACTTTTGGGCTCCGATTTTTACATAAAAATGGAATTATGGATTATAAACAATTGCTTCAAAGCCACAGACACATTATCAACCTATGGATCAACCGATTCAGCCGCGTTTTTTCTTTCTCGTTTTAATGCCATTGAACACGTCTTTTGATCAGATTGACAGCTACGGTGAGACGATCTCCAGTAAAAGCTCCGTAAAAGGTACGTGTTGTGATGTCTGTGTTTGCTTCCCCTGTTGCGAGATCGGATCGCTTAGATACTATACTTAAATAATCTGTGGAGTCTCAGCTTTAATCGGATATATTGTATGTGCAGTTTCGATAAGTAATAAGGGTATCTTTATTTTGAATTCTGTGCTAAAGTGCGTTAGCATTTTTTTTTTAAATGAATAAAACCGCACGTCCCTGCGGTGTGAATACCGCGCATGCGCATACCGTGGTTATCGCCATGACACGGTATATCGTTCAGCCCTAGTACCCGTCCCCTTGTGTGTTATGAAGGTTTTTATGCATGTAAATGGTCTGCAGAGTCAAAACCCTCAAAGTACACCATGTAGCGAGTAAAACTCTAAAACAGAAAATACCTCCCCAAAACGCCTCGTTGGAGATACGTCACTGTCCATTTGATTCTTCCGGGTACATCATGATGTCATGTCGTCCCCGGAACGAAATGGACCAATCCGCGGAGCCGTTACGTTAAACCCCCGCTGATTGGTCCAAATTGACCAATCCACGGACTTCCTCACACACTCAGTGCAGCTCTGCTGATCTCTCCTCCCTGGCTGCAGGCTGATAACAGACAGTTGGGATCGCGGTGAAATTCTCTCTGCAGACCCATTCTCACAGCCTTTATCAACCTTTTTCTTACTCAATATCAAGCCACACTTATTGTGTTTACTTCGGCTGTGACTTTGTGTGTGCTCAGCTGTGTTTCGCTGTGTATCGCTAAACAAGGAAATCACACCTCCACGGAGCTCAGCGCGATTCACAACGTCCCAACCAATCGGAGCACCATGGGCTCTCAGGGAGGGGGGGGGCAAGAGCTGCAACGAGCCGTTTAGTGGAGAGAGTGAATACACAGACTTTACAGAGATGCTGTGAGAAACCAATGTGAGTTTGGAACATTGAACAATGTAAATCTATTCTAGTAGACCTCAACAATGGAATTATGATCAGTGGAAATGGCCATGACATGGGACCTTTAATGAAAATAATATATACCAATTTTAGGAAAATTAAGGAAGTTTGAGCAGTGTGGGTTTTATATTAACATAGTTACACATATTTCAAAACACGAAGTGTAATATCTGCAGTTGCCTCCCTGTCAGAATGACTGTGATCCTCAGTGAAGCTCATGTTTCACTACATTGTAAATACAACTTATTAAAAATATCAGTTCAATGCAACTAATGTCGTCTTAGTGTTATTTCATGATGTTAAAATTGGTTTGCCATGAATTTAGTGATGGATTGTAAACATTTGAAATGCAGCATTTAAGTGTTTCTCAGTTACAATGTTGTTGTTTTAATAAATCAGACACTGATGGTGCAGCGCTGTGCTGTACCTCTTTACAGTATATAGGCTTTTTGTCCCTAACAAATAGTTTTTGCGCTGATCAGGGGGAACTTGGCTGAATCTTTTTTTTTCAAAGGGGGAACATTATTGAAAAAGGTTTGAGAATCACTGCTCTAATGTACCGCAGTCTCTTCTCCTAAATCTTTTTGAATTCTCCTATCCACTATCCCTTAACCCCGTGACGGAATAGGAGATAGGGTTATTTAGGAGCTGATTTTTGGATTATCGGAACGCAACCCATGTCCCGTGTTAAACTGACTTCCTGTCTCCTTTTCGATCAGCCGGTCGGTCCACCTCTCCCTCACATGGTGCTCAGCAGTGTCCCTCTGATTAGTGTTGGTCCGCATGACACGCACACACACACAATTTGAAGCAAACGTCCATCACACGCTATAAAACACAAACGGTTGTAGATTCATTAACAAAACACACACGTCGGTTATTTCACATAAAGTGAAATAACACACAATAAGCTCCTGCTGACCATTTTCCGTTATGTGGCTCAATTCATTGCAGGGTAAAAAAAAGTTATCTAATTTAAACTATATCAAGCATTTCTGTGGATAAATTGATTTTAAAAATACATACATAGGGCTTTTAAAAAGTTGCTGTAAAAGTATTGCGTTTCCTAAAAAAATTATTATTATTATTTATTACAAAGAAACTCCAAGATCAAATCAAGTTTTATTTATATAGCACATTTATAAACGATGTTTGGTGGAGCCAAAGTGCTGAACATATAATAAAAACAGCCTACAGTAGAGACACTTTACAGCAACGGCACAGATTGTTCAGAGTATCAGTATGAGGAAAACGACACCCTCTGTCCTTAGACCCTCTGACCTTAGACCCTCTGTCCTCAGACCCTCTGACCTTAGACCCTCTGTCCTCAGACCCTCTGTCCTTAGACCCTCTGTCCTCAGACCCTCTGTCCTTAGACCCTCTGACCTCAGACCCTCTGTCCTTAGACCCTCTGTCCTCAGACCCTCTGTCCTTAGACCCTCTGTCCTTAGACCCTCTGACCTTAGACCCTCTGTCCTCAGACCCTCTGTCCTTAGACCCTCTGTCCTCAGACCCTCTGTCCTTAGACCCTCTGTCCGTAGACCCTCTGTCCTTAGACCCTCTGTCCTTAGACCCTCTGTCCTCAGACCCTCTGTCCTCAGACCCTCTGTCCTTAGACCCTCTGTCCTCAGACCCTCTGTCCTCAGACCCTCTGTCCGTAGACCCTCTGTCCTCAGACCCTCTGTCCTCAGACCCTCTGTCCTCAGACCCTCTGTCCGTAGACCCTCTGTCCTCAGACCCTCTGACCTTAGACCCTCTGTCCTCAGACCCTCTGTCCTCAGACCCTCTGACCTTAGACCCTCTGTCCTCAGACCCTCTGTCCTCAGACCCTCTGTCCGTAGACCCTCTGTCCTCAGACCCTCTATCCTTAGACCCTCTGACCTTAGACCCTCTGTCCTCAGACCCTCTGTCCTTAGACCCTCTGTCCTCAGACCCTCTGTCCTTAGACCCTCTGTCCGTAGACCCTCTGTCCTTAGACCCTCTGTCCGTAGACCCTCTGTCCGCAGACCCTCTGTCCTCAGACCCTCTGTCCGTAGACCCTCTGTCCTCAGACCCTCTGACCTTAGACCCTCTGTCCTCAGACCCTCTGTCCTCAGACCCTCTGACCTTAGACCCTCTGTCCTCAGACCCTCTGTCCTCAGACCCTCTGTCCGTAGACCCTCTGTCCTCAGACCCTCTATCCTTAGACCCTCTGACCTTAGACCCTCTGTCCTCAGACCCTCTGTCCTTAGACCCTCTGTCCTCAGACCCTCTGTCCTTAGACCCTCTGTCCGTAGACCCTCTGTCCTTAGACCCTCTGTCCTTAGACCCTCTGTCCTCAGACCCTCTGTCCTTAGACCCTCTGTCCTTAGACCCTCTGTCCTCAGACCCTCTGTCCTTAGACCCTCTGTCCTTAGACCCTCTATCCTTAGACCCTCTGTCCTTAGACCCTCTGTCCTTAGACCCTCTGTCCTCAGACCCTCTGTCCTCAGACCCTCTGTCCTTAGACCCTCTGTCCTCAGACCCTCTGTCCTTAGACCCTCTATCCTTAGACCCTCTGTCCTTAGACCCTCTGTCCTTAGACCCTCTGTCCTCAGACCCTCTGTCCTCAGACCCTCTGTCCTTAGACCCTCTGTCCTCAGACCCTCTGTCCTCAGACCCTCTGTCCGTAGACCCTCTGTCCTTAGACCCTCTGTCCTTAGACCCTCTGTCCTCAGACCCTCTGTCCTTAGACCCTCTGTCCTTAGACCCTCTGACCTTAGACCCTCTGTCCTCAGACCCTCTGTCCTTAGACCCTCTGTCCTCAGACCCTCTGTCCTTAGACCCTCTGTCCGTAGACCCTCTGTCCTTAGACCCTCTGTCCTTAGACCCTCTGTCCTCAGACCCTCTGTCCTCAGACCCTCTGTCCTTAGACCCTCTGTCCTCAGACCCTCTGTCCTCAGACCCTCTGTCCGTAGACCCTCTGTCCTCAGACCCTCTGTCCTCAGACCCTCTGTCCTCAGACCCTCTGTCCGTAGACCCTCTGTCCTCAGACCCTCTGACCTTAGACCCTCTGTCCTCAGACCCTCTGTCCTCAGACCCTCTGACCTTAGACCCTCTGTCCTCAGACCCTCTGTCCTCAGACCCTCTGTCCGTAGACCCTCTGTCCTCAGACCCTCTATCCTTAGACCCTCTGACCTTAGACCCTCTGTCCTCAGACCCTCTGTCCTTAGACCCTCTGTCCTCAGACCCTCTGTCCTTAGACCCTCTGTCCGTAGACCCTCTGTCCTTAGACCCTCTGTCCTTAGACCCTCTATCCTTAGACCCTCACATCGTACAAGGAAACACTTCCAGAGAAACCCCACAGTTTAAAGGGAACATGGGAGAAACCTCAGACAGAGCAACAGAGGAGGGATCCCTCTCCCAGGACGGACAGACGTGCAATAGATGCCGTGTGTAAATCGAAGAGATAATACATTTTACAGCATATAGACCGAATGTTAGGAAATGCATGTGTCTGTAATAAGAAGATGAATCCACGACGATGTCAACAAAAGATGAGTGTTTTGTGTCTGATGTTTAGAGATGTACCACTCAGATATTTCCTTTGCACATCCCATAAAACATGTGCAGGACACGGTGAAGGAATGCTAATTATCCGAATGGCATTTAAATGGCCATGGTCACATTTTTCACATTTCAACAGAGGTGAAGGAACGCAGTAATGTTGAGCGTTCAGCTGAGCATTAAACACAAGCAGAGGAAGTTCAAACTGGAATATATCAGGAAGTTCCACATGTGACACGTTCGGGTCAAATGACACACATGTATCTGTTAACTCTCAGACAGCAGCAGTTACTGTTTCAACTTTTTTTCTTTTTGAAGCTAATCCAATTTCTGTTGGACAATATTTCTGAAAAAAACCTTTAATTTCAAAATAAACGTTGTCCTGTAGTGGGAAATGATCCCGGTCCCCACAAAAGACCTTTTTGATGACCCATGCAGGTGCCACTTTTTTAATTCAGCATGGTGAATTAAATGTCAGCTTTAATTTAGGTTGGCAGGCTCCATGAAGAACCAAAACTCACTGTTGTTTTAGTTACAATTGAATGTTTGGGTTCACTTTAAAATATCAACTAAACTGGTATCAGGACGACATATTGTCTCAGTGCCTCCATCTTCTGATGTGACACAGCTATGATTCATCATTTGGTTTGGGTTCAAATACGCTCTTAACATTAGGTTTGTCACAATTTTAAAGTTAAGGGATCAACCCAGGTATTCCAGTTCATCCTGAAGGGAACATGAACTTCTGTACCAGATCTCACAACAATCATTTTCATTAATGTCAGGATTTGAGTCAAAAAACTGAAATGGTATCCCTCATGATGGTGAGGAGATTTTGAGGATTGGGTTGACCATGAACTTCTGTACCAACAAAATGTTTAAATCCATCCAATAGTTGGTGAGATTTTTCAATCAGTGTCAAAGTGTTAGAGCAATCTGTAGAGCCATGCTTCTAACATGGACAATGTGGCTTAAATAAGGTTAAAGGCCACGAGAGTTTTTATTATTTCAAACCTTCAAAGTGTTCTAAAATATATACAATATATTCTTATTTAACTCGACATTTACTCATGAAGAACACCACACACACACACACACACACACACACACACACACACACACACACACACACACACACACACACACACAGTGGCACGTGCCAAACTAGAAGACAAGACACTGAAAGGATAAGAAAGGAGACAGACAGATGTATCAGTGATTACTCGGTGTCATTTGAACCTTTGGGTTTTTATTTTTTTATTTTGAAAGATTTTGATGTATTAGAGTAGAAATATAAAGTAGCATAACATGGAAATACTCGAGTAAAGTATCAACTTCGTAACGTGTCATTAATTTTATTGGAAGAAGTACTCAGACCTTTGAGTAGCAATACCGAATTGTAAAAATACCAGAGGTGGGGAGTAACTAAGTACATACTCAAGTACTGTACTTAAATACAATTCTGAGATACTTGTACTTTACTTCAGTATTAAAAAATGTCGCTACTTTGTACTTCTACTCCTCTACAGTTCAGAGGTACATGGTGTACTTCTACTCCTCTACAGTTCAGAGGTACATGGTGTACTTCTACTCCTCTACAGTTCAGAGGTACATGGTGTACTTCTACTCCTCTACAGTTCAGAGGTACATGGTGTACTTCTACTCCTCTACAGTTCAGAGGTACATGGTGTACTTCTACTCACTACAGTTCAGAGGTACATGGTGTACTTCTACTCACTACAGTTCAGAGGTACATGGTGTACTTCTACTCCTCTACAGTTCAGAGGTACATGGTGTACTTCTACTCCTCTACAGTTCAGAGGTACATGGTGTACTTCTACTCCACTACAGTTCAGAGGTACATGGTGTACTTCTACTCCACTACAGTTCAGAGGTACATGGTGTACTTCTACTCCACTACAGTTCAGAGGTACATGGTGTACTTCTACTCCACTACAGTTCAGAGGTACATGGTGTACTTCTACTCCTCTACAGTTCAGAGGTACATGGTGTACTTCTACTCACTACAGTTCAGAGGTACATGGTGTACTTCTACTCACTACAGTTCAGAGGTACATGGTGTACTTCTACTCCTCTACAGTTCAGAGGTACATGGTGTACTTCTACTCCTCTACAGTTCAGAGGTACATGGTGTACTTCTACTCCACTACAGTTCAGAGGTACATGGTGTACTTCTACTCCACTACAGTTCAGAGGTACATGGTGTACTTCTACTCCACTACAGTTCAGAGGTACATGGTGTACTTCTACTCCACTACAGTTCAGAGGTACATGGTGTACTTCTACTCCTCTACAGTTCAGAGGTACATGGTGTACTTTTCCTCCACTACATGTATTTAATACCTTTAGTTTCTTCACAGATGAATGATGTGAAATATAACCAAGTGTTGAATCAGACTTTAGTTCCACCTGGAGTAAATCCACCAGCTACCCTGCAGTCTACAAAGCCATTCAGACTAGCTGCACCTTCACCAGCTACCCTGCAGTCTACAAAGTCATTCAGACTAGCTGCACCTCCACCAGCTACCCTGCAGTCTACAAAGCCATTCAGACTAGCTGCACCTTCACCAGCTACCCTGCAGTCTACAAAGCCATTCAGACTAGCTGCACCTTCACCAGCTACCCTGCAGTCTACAAAGCCATTCAGACTAGCTGCACCTTCACCAGCTACCCTGCAGTCTACAAAGTCATTCAGACTAGCTGCACCTCCACCAGCTACCCTGCAGTCTACAAAGCCATTCAGACTAGCTGCACCTTCACCAGCTACCCTGCAGTCTACAAAGCCATTCAGACTAGCTGCACCTTCACCAGCTACCCTGCAGTCTACAAAGCCATTCAGACTAGCTGCACCTTCACCAGCTACCCTGCAGTCTACAAAGTCATTCAGACTAGCTGCACCTTCACCAGCTACCCTGCAGTCTACAAAGCCATTCAGACTAGCTGCTCCTCCACCAGCTACCCTGCAGTCTACAAAGCCATTCAGACTAGCTGCACCTTCACCAGCTACCCTGCAGTCTACAAAGCCATTCAGACTAGCTGCACCTTCACCAGCTACCCTGCAGTCTACAAAGCCATTCAGACTAGCTGCACCTTCACCAGCTACCCTGCAGTCTACAAAGCCATTCAGACTAGCTGCACCTTCACCAGCTACCCTGCAGTCTACAAAGCCATTCAGACTAGCTGCACCTTTACCAGCTACCCTGCAGTCTACAAAGCCATTCAGACTAGCTGCACCTTCACCAGCTACCCTGCAGTCTACAAAGTCATTCAGACTAGCTGCACCTTCACCAGCTACCCTGCAGTCTACAAAGCCATTCAGACTAGCTGCACCTTCACCAGCTACCCTGCAGTCTACAAAGCCATTCAGACTAGCTGCACCTTCACCAGCTACCCTGCAGTCTACAAAGCCATTCAGACTAGCTGCACCTTCACCAGCTACCCTGCAGTCTACAAAGCCATTCAGACTAGCTGCTCCTTCACCAGCTACCCTGCAGGATACAAAGCCATTCAGACTAGCTGCACCTTCACCAGCTACCCTGCAGTCTACAAAGCCATTCAGACTAGCTGCACCTTCACCAGCTACCCTGCAGTCTACAAAGCCATTCAGACTAGCTGCACCTTCACCAGCTACCCTGCAGTCTACAAAGCCATTCAGACTAGCTGCACCTTCACCAGCTACCCTGCAGTCTACAAAGTCATTCAGACTAGCTGCTCCTTCACCAGCTTTGAGAACACTTTCATGATCAATCATTATAAAACATATCATATATATTATTCTGAAATGGACCAATCTGCACAACGACTACTTTTACTGTCTTTCACTATATTTTGATGAGAATACTTTTCTACTTTCACTTGAGGAACATTTTGAATGCAGGACTTTTACTGTGACAGAGTATTCCTACACTCTGGTACTTCTACTTTTACTCAAGTACAAGATCTGAGTACTTCTACTTTTACTCAAGTATAAGATCTGAGTACTTCTACTTTCACTCAAGTACAAGATCTGAGTACTTCTACTTTCACTCAAGTACAAGATCTGAGTACTTCTACTTTTACTCAAGTACACGATCTGAGTACTTCTACTTTCACTCAAGTACAAGATCTGAGTACTTCTACTTTTACTCAAGTATAAGATCTGAGTACTTCTACTTTTACTAAGTACAAGATCTGAGTACTTCTACTTTTACTCAAGTACAAGTTCTGAGTACTTCTACTTTTACTCAAGTACAAGTTCTGAGTACTTATATTATCTCTTAAAATGTAATGGAGTAAAACTATAAAGTAGCATCAAATGAAAATACTCAGTACAACTACCTGAATATTTTACTTCGGTAAAGTACTTGAGTAAGAACTTGATGACCTTCCACCACTGGCCCAGAGTCCTAACCATGAACATACAGACAGATTTTTGGATTTGGTATTTTGGTTTGAGTGTCCTCTGCAGGTGGAGGTGTACTGAGGGACCAACAGTCTGGTCTTCCTGCGGGGGGGGGGGGGGGGGACTTCCTGTCAGCTCCTCTGTTGGGTCTGGTCCATCAGCCCCACATGAGCCTCATTAGCGGATCAGAGCAGCAGCATGTGAGGTGTGTACGCGGTCATGAGACTCCACGTGGAGTTTCAATTCATATAGAACCGACCGACGAGCTGCTGTTAGTTAAACTGAAAAGCTTGGCTCTGATTGGCTGAATCCAGAGGCTGAGCTCAGGCCCGACGTAATTAACAGGTTTCAAATCGACAAATGTAACCTAATTGATGCAAACGTCCTGCACATTAATTTAAATGTAACCTCATTTGATACCCGAGGTTCAAAGAAGCAGACTTTGAATCCTTTGACTGAACAGTGAGGTACATTTACCTGAGTAGAAGCTTTTGATAGATTACAGTGAAGGAGAGAGAGTGACGGATATGACTTGATAGATTACAGTGAAGGAGAGAGAGTGACGGATATGACTTGATAGATTACAGTGAAGGAGAGAGAGTGACGGATATGACTTGATAGATTACAGTGAAGGAGAGAGAGTGACGGATATGACTTGATAGATTACAGTGAAGGAGACAGAGTGACGGATATGACTTGATAGATTACAGTGAAGGAGAGAGAGTGACGGATATGACTTGATAGATTACAGTGAAGGAGAGAGAGTGACGGATATGACTTGATAGATTACAGTGAAGGAGAGAGAGTGACGGATATGACTTGATAGATTACAGTGAAGGAGACAGAGTGACGGATATGACTTGATAGATTACAGTGAAGGAGAGAGAGTGACGGATATGACTTGATAGATTACAGTGAAGGAGAGAGAGTGACGGATATGACTTGATAGATTACAGTGAAGGAGAGAGAGTGACGGATATGACTTGATAGATTACAGTGAAGGAGAGAGAGTGACGGATATGACTTGATAGATTACAGTGAAGGAGACAGAGTGACGGATATGACTTGATAGATTACAGTGAAGGAGAGAGAGTGACGGATATGACTTGATAGATTACAGTGAAGGAGAGAGAGTGACGGATATGACTTGATAGATTACAGTGAAGGAGAGAGAGTGACGGATATGACTTGATAGATTACAGTGAAGGAGAGAGAGTGACGGATATGACTTGATAGATTACAGTGAAGGAGAGAGAGTGACGGATATGACTTGATAGATTACAGTGAAGGAGACAGAGTGACGGATATGACTTGTAACCAACTGAGGAAAGTAACTAAGTACAATTACTCTAATACTATACTTTATGGAGGGTTTTAATGTATGCTACTTCTTATCTCTCCATTACTTTTCAAGGGGACAAATTGTACTTTTTGCTTTGCAGATTCATATTTTAGAAAACCTTTTTTTATGAAGGCATTGTTATGCAATATATGAAACAGCAATATAAATAAATATTAAAGTATCTCCAATGCAGCCAATATTAAACATGATCTTTGATAATAACTGATAAAGATATAATAACATATGATAATGCAAAGACTAAACACTGGTACTTTACCTTTTATATGTTAGTACCTTTACTTGATTATACTAGCACACTTTACTTAAACTTAAATGCAGGATTTTTACTCGTAACAAAGTATTTTTAAATTGAGGTATAAGCAGTTTTACTTCAGTAAAAGTCTCTATTTTTCTTCAATAACTAACAACAACAGTCCAAAGGATGTTGAGGTTACATTGCGAGCAGCGTTAACAGTCTGCAAACATTGCACCATTTTTTTAAATGACTACATTTACGAGAAATGTTATAGTTCAAATGATAGAAATGCTCAGTGTTGCAGTCTAGACGTCATGTCATAAATGTATAAAGGTCATTTTAACAGTCTCATAAATGTATAAAGGTCATTTTAACAGTCTCATAAATGTGTACTTTGAACTTGATGCCTGTTTCATTTTCACTGTGAGCGACAAATGAGCCACTAAGAATAATGATCTGACCGAACCCAAGGACTGCAGAAGTACTCCGCTTGTTTACTTCACAATATACAAAAACTCACTTTCACTCAAAGTTGTGCGATCAAAGTTTTACTTAGTGCATTAAAATAATACTTATAGAACCATTTTAGAGTTGTGTAAATTACATTATTTGATTTGATGCATTAATATGTTCATCACTTTGATGTTTAAAACGGTTAAGCTAATAAAAAGGTTTTAACAGTTGGCTAGTTCACGTTTGAGGATTGTTTAAGTATTGTCTTTAACTAATAATCATTTATTATCAATGTTTTGTTCATTTTATTTTGTGTTTTAATAATAACTGAAAAGTTATTGGTAACTGAAGTTGTTGAGTGAAAAGTACAATATTTTGATTGAGTAGAAGTATCATAAAGTAGCATAAAAGTACTATTGTGCACGAAAGTGTGCAAGAATGTGTGTGTGTGTTAAGATTCCTTTCTAAACCGACTTAACGCACAAACACTCGCACACACACGCATGTTTCTTCACCGCTGTATCTCCATTGGCTGCAGCTGATGAATGGGCGAGTTGTTGACCAATCAGCAGCATGTGACTGGTGAATATGTAACCGCTCAGCATCAGCTGGAAACACTCTGACTTTCCCAGCGTTACACACACACACCTTTACACACAAACACACAGTCAGTGACAGAGGCTCCTTAAATAATCCCAATACCCTTTACCGTCTGTCATCATGAACAGCAAAGAACGGATCAGGTGAGAAAACACTTTATTTACATCTTATTTAAACTCTTTATTGTTGTGCTGTTGTCTCTCACAACACAACACTCATTGTTTACTCAAATGTTTGGATTGTGACCGCTCATAATTTTATATGAGTAGTTCAACAAATAGTATTTCCATTCAGTAATTCACAAGAAAAAGTACAAAGGAGGCGAAGGTTGGATAAAAAGCCTCATAATAGGTTTTTTCTACTAATTCTCTGTTAAAGCGCTTTCTCAGATTTATCCTTGGATGACTTGTTATTGTTAGACGGACCTTATTACAGCTGTAATTATGCTTTATCAATCAGAAATATTTCCTTAACTGTAAACTCAGTGAAGGAAAACAAGACTTTGGGGAAATTGGTAGTAAGAAGCATTTTAGAGGAAAGGAGAAACAAGTCATGCTCTTTTGTAAATACTGGTTACCTTTGGGGTACAGCACCAAGTCATTATGGTATAAATGATCTTAACATGATAACTATGTGTGTTTGTGACTCTTCAGTTGCATTGTATCCAAATACCTAATCATTATTGCTGTCAGTTTAAACATCAAACAAACTCCCTCTTTACCAGATGATATCAATCGAGCTGTTATTAAAAGCTGCAGAGAAACACCTCTAACCTGTGTGACGTGTAAAGTTACAGTATTGGTGATTTTATATGATGATGTAACCAGGATGTCATATTTGTTAGTTTTTTTATTTTACGCTAGAAAACCTCCTGAGTTCAAGATGATTTGTTATAAATATTTTATATTTTACAAGAAATTAAAAAAGAAAATGATTTTGAAACTAAAATCCAATAGTAAATGATATGAGTTAACTCACTGACGAGGGATCAGGACTTCAAACTGAGGGCACTTGTCCCTATAGCCTGTTTTAAATGGAAGTTGTCTGAGGTCCTTACCACCAGCTGCTCTTGCTGTAATAAGTAGTGTACTTTACTTACTGTCCCAAATGTGCTCAATGTAGAGACTGCTTTTCCTCTTTGTTGTGTTCTCTGTATTTTACATGTCTGTGTTATGTGTAAGATGTGTAACGTTGCTGCCTTCTTGGCCAGGTCAGCATTGTAAATGAGATGTTATCTCAATGCTTTTATCTGGTTAAATAAAGGTTAAGAAAGAAAGAGGACTTCAAAAATGTATTCTTCATTAAACTGTATATTTACCATATTTACTTGCTGCTCACTGGTTAGGTGTGTTCAAGGTTTATGATGCTCATATCACTCCATAAGGAGAATCGTGTTAAATGCTTGGCTGGCTTTTGTAAAACATAAAATAATATGTAATAGTAAAATATCAGGGACAGTTCAAATGTAAACATGCAATGACTCGTAAGGAATGGATTTGAATTGCACAATATATTGTGTGTGTGTGTGTGTGTGTGTGTGTGTGTGTGTGTGTGTGTGTGTGTGTGTGTGTGTGTGTGTGTGTGTGTGTGTGTGTGTGTGTGTGTGTGTGTGTGTGTGTGTGTGTGTGTCTGCTATGAGTCTTCCAGTGATATAAGCATATCAGTTTTTCTTGCCTCTGTTGTAATGTTTAACAACACAGCATCTAATCTCATTGACCCTTAACAATAAACTGTTCCTGTAGTCATGACGACTACCAGAAGACAGCTGATTGGCTGAAGTCCCAGACGAAGCACCGCCCCAAGGTGGCGATCATCTGCGGGTCGGGCCTGGGGGTGCTCGCTGACACGCTCAAGTGTCAGGACTCCTTTGCCTACTCTGACATACCGGGCTTCCCCCAGAGCACAGGTATTTCACCGCGGTACATTTTTGAAGAGATGTTTATTTATTCATGAAGAGTCCGATTTTGTATGTATAACTTCTGAGACTGTCAGTACTTTCTGTGCAACTGGTAAGTTAATAGCATCACAGTTGCCTGGTTACAAGTTGATGTACTGTATATCATGTGTGGGTTAACTAGCATCACTCTACCTGTGTCTCACCTGAACCCCCACTCTGTGCTGCAGTGCAGGGTCACGCAGGGCGGCTGGTTTTCGGGGAGCTGAAGGGGAAGACATGTGTGTGCATGCAGGGCCGCTTCCACATGTATGAAGGCCATTCACCCTGCAAGGTAAACAAACACACACACACACACACATACATTTGCATAACTTACATTAAAGAATAGTTTGTCTATTTGCCAATATTTAGAACACTCATCTATTTATGGTAAATATGATGCTACTACTATACTGTCTGTTTTCAAATCGGACAAATCCTCCTACCAGCCCACCAGAGGCTCACTAGTTAACACACAGTATCATTTATTTAATCTGTACCAATTGTAAGAACGAAAACAGTTCAGTTTTTGGGGGTTATGTGCAAATCCATGGTACCAATCACAATGTTTCCTTTTAACCACTTCTGGGTATTACACTTTATCTTAATTCTTAAATGTTTTTTTGTGCTATAATAAATTTGCCTAGCCTATAAATCCAATGCACCTCGTACAATTGCGCAAGGCAAACAGCAAATTCTCATATTTATACTCTTGTTTGTGTACAAATGAAACAAACAAAATATGGTGTGCTAATGAACAAATTCCAAGTTACAAGTCTTTGATTTTCTAACTGTTAGAAAGACCTAAGCTAGCTGTTTCCATCAATTTCTAGTCTTTAAGCTAAGCTAAGCTAAGTTAGCATCCTGCTAACATTGGCATCATGCTGCAGTGTTTGGGAGGCAGTGAGGGTTCAATAGGCGCGTTCACACCGCAGTAGTTTTCCCACTTTAGTTCCGATATAGTTCCGAAATGTCGCGTTCACACCAAACAGAGTCGGAACTAAAACTAGAAAATGCATTTCCTGCAGAAAATGCGTGTGAATGCTGTAAACTGTGAACATTTGTGGCTGAAAATGCAGAAAAAGTGAAATGATTTAAATCAAATTGTTACAGCTCAAATGCATTGCAATGACTTTGTTGAAAACTTGAAAGTGAAATGTTAAACTGGATGAGTAGGACAAATAGTGAAGAGGCTTAATATTTAAAAGAAAAGGTTTAAAAAAGGTATAAACAACAACATGTATAGCCTCAATGTCCTAAAATAGCTGAATAATCTAATAGTTGAATGGTTTCTGCAGCTGAAAATAGGCTGAAGGAGTTAAATATCAGATGTAAGTAGTAGTGAATGAATGTGTATTAAGAAGAGAAAATAATGTAAAAAGGCTTGGGAAAGCAGAAGAATAATTTGACTGCAAACTTTTCGACTAAAACCATACGTCACCAATAATGTATAAAATATGTGGAACATGTTGAAGTCAGTATGAAGTCTCCATCAGACAGAAAATAATAGGCTGAGACAGTCTGTTAAAGTCCAGTGTGTTAGTCAGTGTTTGTTTCTGTGCTGAGCACCCAATCAGAACACCTGTGTGAGCCCAGAGATCTGAGGTTTCAATCTGCCCAGCAACACCATGGCAACCAACTGCAGCACTGAGTCCCCTTAAGAATGCATTGAGGATTATATCTGACAATTTTGCCACCTGTTAAAAAACTATGGCTCGTATCAAAAAATTAACAGACCGTGAGCATCAGGGAATCCCAATGAAGTGATATATGGTTTTTAGGGGGTTTTGTGTGGTAAATGTGGAGATGGGAGCAGTTTGTCTAAAGTGTACTTCTCTCTGTTCTGAAGAAAGATCCGGGTGTTTTTAACATGGGAATCAATTGGGAGCTAGGTGGACTTTTTGTCTCTTCATGCCCTCAACAGACATTTTGTTTAATATTTTTTCTTAATTCTACGTTTTTCATGAAAAATTCTGTCTGAGGAGTGTAGGGTTTGGGAATTATGGCAAGTTGAAAACATGTTTTTGGGCGAATTTCAAGCTGTCCTCCACTCTGTTTTGAGATCAAAGCACTCGAGACTTAACGAGCTGCTCCATCCACTCTAATGTTAACATCTGAAAAAAGCCTCTTTACTCCAAACTAAGTTAAATATCTCAAAAAGATATGAAAGATCTGAAGAACAGGTTTTATAGCTGAAGGTCTTGTGATCATTTTAAAGTTGGAATGAAGTCTCTAGCTGAAAATATGTGGAAGGAAAAGCATTTGGCGCAAGATATAGGTAAAAGAGGATTTGAAGGTTCCTCCCATTGACTTCCATGTTAAAAGAAATAGTATAAAAAGCTGAATATTTCAAAAAGTATGACATATTTTGAAAAAGTTGAAAGTTTCACATCGATTGCTGAAAAGGCTGAATAGTTTAATATTTGAATGGTTTCTGTAGCTGAAAGTATGCTGAAGTTATTTCAGCCAATGTATTGGCTGAAATAAGAAGGGGAAGAATAAAGATCCGAAGAACTATAGTGGAATGCTATAAATAGCATTCACACTAATTAGTTCATGAGAACCTTTTTACCCCCATTTCCGTCCCTGCTAGAGAGGGAGAAAAAGGTTCCTATGTCTGATTGGCTGGGCGGATTGCAAACCACGCCCGTAAAACTCCCAAAAAGTTTTGTGAAGCCGCCATTTTATTATCCTCGCATTAGCATGATTAGCATTAGCATTAGCCCAGCGCAGAAACGCAGAGAGACTAACTTATGGCAACACAAAAGAAAACATGGGAGCGGTGGAGATGAGGAGGTGTCGGCGTTCTGGCGATTTACTCATGAGAACTAAAGAGTTCTGATGAACCTTTGTGGGAAAAGTACTGCGGTGTGAAAGCGCCTAATGTATCAAGGTTTTATTCTGTCTTCTGTGATTCTTCCTAATGTGTAAAAGTGCAGCACAAAATACTCCTTGAATCTAAACCTAATACTAACTTAAACTCAAGACTTTTAACTCAATCCAGCCCTCACAAAGACAAACACAAGAGCACACACTCATCAGGTTCAGTTCAGTACAATTTATTTTAGTAATTTCGCCACTGGTAACAGCTGTTAGATCAGTATCACACTTTTCACCATATCAGTGTTTCAATGTTTAATTTAACAAAATAAATATAAACATAAAAATAAAAATGACTAGATACATTCTTCACAGGGGAGCATTGTACACACTGTACGTAAGCTGATTAAAGCACCTCAGTCACGCAAACCTCGGTATTACACACATACATTTGTTTGTAATCAGCAGCATGAGACTGAACCTGTAACGTGATGTGTGTGTGTGTGTGTGTGTGTGTGTGTGTGTGTGTGTGTGTGTGTGTGTGTGTGTGTGTGTGTGTGTGTGTGTGTGTGTGTGTGTGTGTGTGTGTGTGTGTGTGTGTGTGTGTGTGTGTGTGTGTGTGTGTGTGTGTGTGTGTGTGTGTGTGTGTGTGTGTGTGTGTGTGTGTGTGTGTGTGTGTGTGTGTGTGTGTGTGTGTGTGTGTGTGTGTGTGTGTGTGTGTGTGTGTGTGCGTGTGCGTGTGTGTTTCCACATTTGTGAACCTGGCTCCGGTCATGCATGAGTTAGTCACATGCAGCCTTTTAGCAGACTGTTCAATGCTGCTATTGTTTCCCTTTATCACACACACACAAACACACAGACTCTGTATGCTATGCTGATGATACCTGACTGTCCTCTAGTTGGCGCTCTATAGAAGCTCTGCCCAACACATTTTTTGAAAGTATTACCAAGGTTTTGAAAGAAATATCTGTCTCTGTCTGTTAATCAGACGACATTTCCAGTGCGAGTCTTCAAGCTGTTAGGGGTGGAGACTCTGATTGTGACAAACGCTGCCGGTTCATTGGCTGACGGCCTCCGACCCGGTGACATCATGATCATTAAAGACCACGTTAACTTCCCCGGGCTGGTCGGCATGAACCCGCTGTTCGGACCCAACGACGACAAGTGAGAAACGTGTATATACTTTTTTTAATATACTGAACAGATTGTTTTGCTGTGCGTTTTGAATCCATTGTGAATACAATGGTAGTTGGTACATATATTTTGACTTAGATACTCTGTGGCATTTGATCCGCTACTGTGTCAAATTTATAGTGACCTTACTGCATTAACAGCATTTCGATCTGATATGGTATCAGTTTAACACAGTACTGTATTACTCCTACAGGGAGTTATATCCAGTCATGCATGTAGTGAGGTTCAAGTTTATAGCGACCATATTATTCATATCCCAGGTATTACTCATTCAATTACATACTTCTTCACCTATATTTTCCTTGTTCTTATAGAAAAAAGGGGTTGATGTATTGGACAGATTTCCTGGTTTCAACTATTATCTAATTAAAAGTATGAAGGCCTGCGGGCCACAGATTAATATTCTCCATGAATATATAAATGGGTTATGTCAAAAGTAAAAATATTTGTCACTCTGACCCTTTTTATTGTTTCATATATTCATGTTGCTTGTTAAAGGGGACCTATCATGCAAAATGCATTTTTGTACGTCTTTTATACGTGAATATGTGTCCCCGGTGTGTCAGGGAACTCACCAAGTGTCAGAAAACAACCCTCTCTCTTTTCCTCCATACCCAAATCTCTAAAAACGGGGCTGCAACGGAGCTGATTATTATTTTAATTGTTCTGACGTCAGAAAAGGGGGGCTCCGCCTGTATGGGCAACTCTCCACCTATCAGGGGAATGAGAGACCGCTCGAAAGCGCTGGAGACGCTGTAGTACATATGCCAAGCCTGTAAGTGGCGCTGTAGTCTGCCACAAAAGCAGAATCAGCCCCTGCAAAAACAGGGCTGGAAAAGAGCAAATAGAGTGAAATGAGGCGTGGCTAAAATGCATGATCTGTTCGGTATTTTGAAAAAAAAACTTCACAGACATGTTTTATATAGGTATGGCCCTACAATATATGTTTCAAATATAGCATGACAGGTCCACTTTAACTTAGCTGTCACAGTAACATTTTGAAGTGTGCTGCTTTGCGGTTGTTTTTATTTCAGTTGTTGTTTATCGTTTTGTTGTGTTCAGGTTCGGACCTCGTTTCCCGGCGATGTCTAGTTGCTATGACAAAGGTCTGCGCAGCTTAGCAATGGAGATCGGGAAGCAGCTGGGCGTGTCCAAGCTCATGCAGCAGGGCGTGTACGCCATGGTGGGGGGGCCCAACTTTGAATCCATCGCTGAGGCCCGACTGCTGCACCGACTGGGAGTGGACGCTGTCGGTAAGATGTCAAAAACACTCAAATCACCATGATTCATCTTTTCTCAAAGCCTAAAAAATATACGGGTTCATCCTCTGAGGACCAGGAAGTCTTCTCTGAATTTATAACTCCTCGATTTATGATAGTGTCGGCATTAAATTCATGTTTTCTCTTGTGCTGAAAATATCAGGGACACGGATTTTCAGTCAGTTGGTTCGTAAACATAACTGCAACATAAATGCAACTTTTGAGAGCAATTACAACTAAAATAAGTCTAAAATATTCTATATATTTCACGTGGCACTGTACAAGACAGTTCGAGGTAGTATTCAAATCCACAGTATGTCAAAATACCAACAAAAAAATAAATGAAATGTTTTGAGGCTTTGTAGAAATTATTTTGTGAAGGTATGTACAATCAATATGAAAATGTGCATTTGTCTTAAAAACAAAAGTACTCAATGCAGAACATTTTAGAAAATCTCCAAATTTTGAAGATAAATTAAAGTAATCAAAAGAAAAAAAGCAAATCCTCACATTTTAGCAGTTCATCATAAAATGTCCTGAATAATGTTAATAAATACTCAGGACCTTAAATCGTGCTTATGTTTAGTTCCTGAGAAAATGTACATTGTTTAATTACTGGCAGGGACACCATGGCTGGTAACGTCTGGTAATGAAATAGTAAACATTTATGTTGATACTACAGTGAAAGAAATTCAAAAATAAAAACGGTGACTCAGTGAACCTGCAGCTTAATAGAGTGGTGCAGTGACGAGTCCTAAAACCCGGAAGTGAGTTAGCATTTTACCACTACGGGTTCCCTCGTCTCAGAGCCAATGGGATCTCTCCATAGGATTTTGGAAAATAGCTCGAAATAAGGTCTGTGGTTGACACAAATTTAAGAGACGGATCACGTTTTGTTCTACGACATTAAATACATCAGCAGTGACCCCACTGGGGATTTTTGAAGAGTTTGCGTGTCTGAAAAACGATGGTTGTTAACAAGTGGCTGAATAGGACTACAGAATGTTGAGGACGTTGTACGTCATTACGCCGAACACGTAAACACTCCCGCTAAGTTTGTTTGCCCCTGTTCTGCTTGAAAGCAAGTACCTGCGCTCTTGCAAACTGTTAAAACAAACACTTCAACTTAAGTTGGCGTGACGTTGAAGTCGTGCGACCCTGCTGTAGTTCGTTTATAGCATAACGTTAGCATTTTGCTTCTGCTTTTTATGATTCGAAATTATAGAAGTAGGGTAGACATGTGGATATCCGGCTGAACAAAACGTGCATTTATCAAACAGGTTCGTTTTCCACAGACCTTATTTCGAGCTTTTCTAAAATCCTCTGGAGAAATCCCATTGCTTTCTGTCGAGGGAACCAGCAGCTTACTTCCGGGTGAATACGTCATCCCTGCACCGCTCTATAGAGAGGCGAAGTCCCTCCCCTTCCGGTGGACCTCCATGGGACCTTATTTCTGAACAATTATGTATTGAAGTCAATGGAGAGAGAAAGATTATCTTTGATGTTTGTCAATTTAAAAGATAATTTTGAAAGTCAAAAAAGAAAAATGTGTCGTAAAACTGTGAAGTAACACATTTGTTTGTGTGAAACGCTCAATGAACCACATCTCCGGTCTAGCAGAACAACACACGTCACCAAGATGGCCGTCACTACTGTCTTGTCAACAAAAGGATTGGCTACCCTCACTATCACCTCAATGAAACACGTCCAGAAGAATGTCATGCTGCAAAGCTGCCTGCCTGCCTTTGATTCTCTCTGAACTGCCTGGTCTTTTAATGTTTAATGTCAACCATTTGTGCAGATGGCATGAAGTAGAAAAGATCGCAGATGCTAATGTAGCGTGAGCATTTCTCCCCCGGGCTTGAATTGTGTATTATAGAATGATCACACCGGTGACAGTACTCTTCAAAGGGTTCACGAAATATGACTACTACTCTTACTGTTTAACATTTTGGGTTACTTGATGTTACTTCATGTTAAGGCTAATACAAATGACAAGGCTGTAATGCTAACTAACGTGCTAGCTACTAGCTAGGTAGCTAACTTGATCCAGCCACTCCTGGTCCTTTCATCAGACGGGAAGCGAAAGAACGAGCAAGACCCATTGCTGGTATGATAACAACCTGGTACTAAGCACACAGGCATCTTGTTAAAGTTATCTTATATTAGCAAGCTATCTCTTAGTGGAGGAAAACAGTTGTGACATCACTTACGCGACTCTGGGATTTGTAGTCTTTCTAGTTGCGTATTTTTCATAGTCTTATATTTCAACAGTTTTACGACAAACTGTGACTTTTTTTGACATCATATTTGTAATTCATGGCACAATTCAAACGGGATCGAAAGATACGTTTTCTCTCTCCATTGACTTCAATACATCATTTTTCCGAAATAAGGTCCCATGGACCGGAAGTAGATGGGCGTGACTTCGCCACTCTATGGGCTCAGGAGAAGTTGCTTCCTATGCCCAGTTAGGAATCCAGAGTGTTGTAATTAATCTAAGAAATCTCAGAACGCAAAATCTTTAGGGCATAATCCTCTTTCATTTTGTGGGTTATTACTTTCAGGGTGAGCTCACATTGAATACCTCTTTGATACCATGGTTGTGTTTTCTGAACATATATTTCAAGCAGATAATAGTTGGAGAAATATGACTTAATCCCCTCATTTTAAATGAAGTAAAGATTATTTATGAACGAACTGAATCAGATAAACAGTACACTGATATAACCGTCTAAGTTATTGAATTAGTTTGAACCTTTATGAAAAATGTATAAATGTATATCATTTTTAAACTTGTGTTGTTTTTGTGTGTACAGGTATGAGTACAGCTCCTGAGGTTCTCGTGGCGATCCACTGCGGTCTGAGGGTGTTCGGCCTCTCTCTGATCACCAACAAGGTGAAACACTCGATCAATACGTCGGTGCTGATGGATTGTGACTGATAACATATCAAAGCTGCAGAACACAATATCACCAATACCTGATTACTACAATGGTTAAGATTTATAGTTTCATTTATTTACTGACAAACCGTTTGTTTATTTGATCAGCAGATTATGTTATTTAGAATCACACATTACCCTATATATTAGGGGATGAAAAGTTATAAGTTATGACAGAGTAATAGATCGATACGATAGATCGATGGATAGATAGATAGATTGTTTTGCATTTTAACAAATACTTTATTTAGAACCCAGAATATAATATTAAATGCGTTGATATTTTCCTAAAAAGAAACATAAGTTGGTCTCTTCATATTAACATATCTGTCTTATTAGAAGCTATGTCTAAAACAAAAGAATATATTAATTCAATTCAAATGTATTTATATAGCCCAATATCACAAATCACATTTGTCTCAGAGGGCTTCACAAGATAAATGTGAAAATACCAATGGATGGGTAAATAACACAATGACACAAATACAGTTAGAATACAGCAATTAAAATTCCATAAAATGAAGGGTCCTTGAGGATGTTTAAAAGGGAGTTTAAAACCAGTCCTAACTGTACGCTATACTAAATGACTAATTACGTACTTTAATAATTGGTCGATCACATGATTCATAGGGTAAACATCAGCCTTCATTTATTTATTGATTTATTGATTGATTGATGGATGGGTTGTTGTCAGGTGGTGAAGAGCTACGAGGACATGGACAGTGTGAACCATGAGGGGGTGCTGGAGGTGAGCCGGTTGCGCTCTCAGACCGTTCAGCAGCTGGTGACCGAGCTGGTCAGCAGGATGGAGACCAACAACAACAATGCTGTCTGAACACACACATACACACACTGTGTATATATTTGATTGCTATATACAAAAATTGAGCTATTTCCTATTTTATCAACTTGTTATTTTTTACTTTTGGTGTAATAATAACCTTATTTATATCAAGATGGCGCTTAATAATAGTTACCTATCAGGGTATGTTTATGTGTAAGTATTCATGTATGATATTTAATGCTATTCCTATAAATTCATATAACGATGACCGATGTGTCTGAAGGTGCTTTAATATAAAAAGACAAAACATTTCTAAAGATTCTCCTCGTGTACATTTTATTTTGTAAAAACATTCACTGACTTCTTGATCCATGTTAATCTAAATACTATCCTGGCTCCAAGATGGTGGAAAGAGCTCCCACATCAGGACAGCAGATAGCTAACACATCTTCCAGACTGAAAACTCATCTCTCTCGACTCCACTTCGAGCGATAGAATTACTATCAAAGCACTTATATACTAATAGAGGACTGGCTTATCTAAAGCCAGTTGAGTAGCACTTGAAATGTTTTGTCTCTATGAAACCTGATGTACTTTATGATTCTGTTTTCTTCAAGTTTGTATCTTCTTGGTCAAATGCACTCATTGTACTGTAAGTCGCTTTGGATAAAAGTGTCAGCAAAATGCAATGTAATGTAATGAATAAAACGTGCTGACAAACCTCCGACTTCCTGTTTCCTGCATTTGTTAATCAACCAATCAGCGGCTGGGAGTGGGTGATGCAGTTCCGCTAATGTCCACTAGAGGCTGCAGCAATTAAACCCTGACTATCAGAGTCAATGAGTTTTTTTAACTAGTTTTTGGAAAATAGCTCGAAATAATGTCTGTGGATGACCCAAATTTAAAAGACGGAGACGCAGCAGTGACCCTGGTGATTTTTGAAGAGTTTACGTGTCTGAAAACCGATGGTTGTTAACAAGTGGCTGAATAGGACTACAGAAGTTGTCGAGGACGTTGTACGTCATTACGCCGAACACGTAAACACTCCCGCTAAGTTTGTTTTCCCCTGTTCTGCATGAAAGCAAGTACCTGTTAAAACAAACACTTCAACTTGTACAATTTTGAATCTGTATTTTTGAACATCGATCTTAAGTTGGCTTGACGTTGAAGTCGTGCGACCCTGCTGTTGTTCGTTTATCATAACGTTAACATTTCTCTTCTGGCGATTATATTTATGATTCGAAAATTATAAAAGTAGGGTAGACGTGGATATTATACGGCTGAACAAAATGTGCATTTATCAAACAGGTTTGTTTTCCACAGAACTTATTTTTTACAATATTCCAAAATCCTATGGAGAAATCCCATTGTTTTTTTGTCGATGGAACCCATGCGCAGCTTACTTCCGGGTCGGGCTATGCAAATACATCATCACTGCACCACTCTATTGAAGTGAATGGTAATAACCCCCAAATTTGGTCAGGAACAATTGATCCCTGAACAATCCCTGTAAGTGCCCATTTTCCAATGATGCATCAGTTGATAAGTTCAAAATCAGAATCTTTATTGATCCATGGCAGTGATACTGGGTTTCTTCACTTGTAGTACAAGTATCCTTGCAGTCATGTCGGCATTCAGGCGAATAGAACAAAGCAACAGCGCATGTTGTTGTGTTTTCCTATTCTTTTTCACCACAAAATGAAAGGTGCCGAATATTAACTGATTCTTAATATACTGGCAGTTTTCTGAAAAATTATGATGAATTGAAAAAATTGCTCTAAGGTTTTTGGAGGTTGTGAAGTAAAAGACAGATTGTGTTGGTTTGTAGGACAGAATACCTTCCTCTGGAAAAGTCAAATTATTCAGGTTGCAATAAACCCGATACGTTTATACTGAGACCAAAATCAAAGAGGGGAATAGAGGGACTGTACTTCATTTACTATAAAAGCTAGACTTTTGAATGTTTCCTACTCAGGAATGCGGCTCCAACAGAAAGGTTTACTGTCTAATGATGATCAGTTTTGAGCAGGTCATACAGTATCTTACTCTGATTGGTTGAGGAAATTCAAAGAAAAACAGAATGTTTTCTTTTGATTTTCTCAGCATCAACAAACTGATTTTAAACCACAAGATCCCACCAGGAGAGGTAGGTTTGTTAAACCCACATATCAATACATGTTTGAAGAACAATGTTTTGCCTTTTCAGAGAGATTATACTAAATAGACTGCATAGAGAGCTACGTTTCTCAACTGCTTCTTATACAATCAGGAATATCTCTAAACTTCAGTGTTAATCTACTTTGTGTCTCCCTAAACAGGTGTGTTGTGTTGAGATCTACAGTATCCCTGTGTTTCACATATCAGTGTGTCGATGACCTCTGAACTCTTTTTAGTGTCGCTGGTGGTTCTGCAGCTGGTTCTGCTGGTTCTTCTGAATCTTTGCTGGATCCTCAGATTCAGCAGAAACAGGTAAGAACCAACAGCCTGTGTAGAGACATCAGCAGCTAAAATCAGCTTTTAAAAGCTGCAGTAACAATGGTAATAATAAGATTTGGCTGATTGTAGATTTTATTGCATTTCTGTGTTTAGTTTGGTTGAATCGGGTTGGTTTTCTCCCTCTTTATGAAATGTGAACACAAAAATTGAACTTGGGTATGTGGACCAAAACAACCACACTTAGACCCTTCAGAAGAATTGATCTTGGTACAAATCATGAACAAACGTGTTACACTTTGTGGTCATCTGACCTCCACCTGACACAAATACAAGGATTACTGTGTAAATTGAGCTGAGTGCCTCCTGAGGCCAGAAGCATTACATATTGGGATGCTTTGAAGCCAATTTTTGTACCGGCCTAACCATGAAGTGACAACTTCCATGTAGGTCATGTGATGCCATTGGGCCTAAAAAGACTTCCCCAAAGACTTACATTGGAAAAGAAACATCTGAAAAGATGTTAATTGATAAATCAACTCCCTAATATGAACACTTAGTCAATATTTAAATCAATATGAAGATTACGATTTTTGAGGTTAAGAATATTAAGGCAAACAAATCAGAGGCGGAGAGGGTAGGCCTGGCCTTGAGTGTCATTTATGCATAATAATTCATAGTTCGTTAAAGTGTGTATTTTCAGATCTGGCCCATTGGATGTTTTTTGGACTATAGATTAAATAGGCTGTTGCTGCGAAACCAATGCTTGCTGGTAGTAAGATAGAAAATAAATCACTCGCTGTCTATAACAATCTTAACCTTAACCCAGCAGAGGGGAAATGCAACACGTTAACATCTTTTCAACTCATTTGGATCAGAACAAAGTAACTTTGAGTAGCAAAGTGCCCTAAACAACACCAGAGTGTCTCCCAGCTCTGCAGGTCTGAATGTGTTCTGATTCCCCAGAGACCTCACTGAGCTGAGGGTCTCAGCAGGGCAACCCCTTCGTGTCCTGACCATCAGAACCAAACCAGACCAGGCCCAGCAACTGCTGGACCGCCTGCTGGACCGAGTCTTCCTCCAGGTAGAACCTGGACCAGAGAATAGAGAGGAACTAGCGGCAGGGACTGGAGAGGATATTGAAGTACAACTTGAATCAGACTCTGGATCAGATACAGAAGTTTCTACCTCGGCTCCTCTTTCCAGCAGAGGTATTGTTTTAAAAGAACTTCTCTTAAGTAGACTGTAAATATAACCATTCATCACAGAAGACTACAATTACAGGAATCACATTTAAATAGTCAAATTATCAAATGCCGGTCATTTTAAAGCACTGGAAAGAGTCATGAAAGGATTTGTATTGTCATTTCATTGAAAGAGCTGAAAGTATTTAGAGTGTTTTCAGGAAAAAGACCACTTACAGTAATTTAGGCTCCAAAGTACAAATAAAATCATCCGGTTGTCTAAAATAAAAGCCCTCAAACTTTTTTCTATGGACAGAATTTCCTTCATTTCATTCACAAGGCTTTTAGATAATATTTGCAGAACAGTATTGTGTAATACTGTTCTGCAAATGAAATGCCTCCATTGGACTCCTTTGTATACTTTCGAAACATAGTGACATCACTATGTAACACTCACACTTCTATTGGCTAGCGCCCCAAAACATTGTACCTGATAGGCTAAGGGGCGGGACATTTTTAAGCTATTGACCAATCACAACAGAGCCGGCCAGCTAACCAATCAGAGCAGACTGGGCTCTGGTGTCAGACAGAGGGTGAAAAGAGGTGCTGCAGCACAGGCAGTCTGAGAACAATAAAGAGCTTTTTGAACATTAAAGCATGGAGACATGTCCCAGTAGAGACACCACATACACATATGAACCTGAAGAAGAGCAGAATAGGGCCTCTTTAACCATAGCTGTTATGCTCTACTCACGCATGCTGTGCAGTCGAAGCATTAAAGTGTCAACCAAATGGAAAATACTAGAATCAGTGAAATGATTCGGTGTTATGTAACTTTGGCTGACGCTTGTTTCTCTCCTGCACAGTGAGACCTCTTCATGACAAACTGTGGAAATGGGTCACTGTGGCTATTCCTTGTTCAGGTGAGAAGAAAAGTACCTTCAAAAGTCTGCATGAATTAAAAGTGGCTTTAATATTCACTTAAATCAAAAAACGTAATAACCTTCAGAAATAATATACAGCAAAGTATTATAATAGGTGATGAATTAGATTTTTGTATTTATTTGCATGCATTTGCTTTGAGTGGTTTTCAATGTTTTTGTTAAAATTGCCCGAATTTCTGTCACTTAAAACATTTTGTTTAAAAGATGATATATTATAAAACAATATAATTAGTTTAGCATTGCTGTCTTTCATTATAGCACCTCCTCCTCCTTCTCCTCCTCTTCCTCCTCTTCCTCCTCCTCCTCCCCCTCCTCCCCCGGCCAATAAGGATCTGACTGAGGACCTAGACCTCCAGTGGTCAGACGCATCCCAGAATGGCCCTCTCTCCTCTCAGGGCGCCTACTGCGCATCCTAGGCAGAGGATCATCACGATGAGTCACAATTTTAAAGAGAAATAAAGTAACCATAGGAAATAGGAATCCATTATAGCATGAATACTGTTTAACTATAACTTTACATGATGTTTAAATATTAAACTGTCCAATAAAACTCAGCATGTTTTTAAAACACTGAATATTAAAGAAGGACATGCTTTTATCATCTCCTGTTTCAAAAAACATTATACATTTAAACTGCATAGAGTAGGAGTTTGTGGGTGGTTAGTTAGAAGGTACACAGCTTTGTGGGTGGGCTTTTTATATATCTATATATAACCAGCCAAAAACTACATCCAGAGAAATGAATAAAACAGTATGCATCAGTAACATGTCAGTATCATCAGTGGCCTGCAGAGGGAGTGGTGGAGCTCCAGGTGGAGCTGGAAGCAGCTGGTTGGGCTTGATGGTCAGTGATTGGCTAAAGTAAACTGTATATATGGCTCAATGGATTGGATGAGGTGCTGGCAGGAAACTCTTCCTCTTAACTTTTAAACTGAGGGGGTGGATAAAACCTAAACATCTGTGATGTGTTGAGTTTCAGTAAGAGAGGCTCATGCTGACACAGAGGAAGTGATCTGTGTTTCTCTCTAATCTAATTTTCCATGAAGCTCTTGCCAGAAAAAAGGGGAAGACAAAAGTATGGAAAATTAAGAATGACATTCCGCAAAATACTAACATTTACATTGTCTATCTCATGGCTTTTTGAATCCAAATTCAGAGATCCTTAGTCATCATTGTTGATTGACTGTATCATTATTTTCAGATTCGTTGAGGGCTTGCAAAGGTAAAACGCTGAGGTTTCAAGTTAGAGGATTCACAGGAGACGGATTAAGTGGAATGGTCTCAATCTGCAGCAATCTGAGCAGCAGATGCTGAGATATATTTAGAGACTTTTGGTATGGCTCCTAAAGCATGCACTTGTTGTCATAATCATTGGACCCTCCTAACCTGGTAATACCACCGACTTTCAAACACAGTACTTCCAGTTTGACAGTTCTGCTCTGAAGTCATCTGATTTACTTTTTCAGACTTAACAAGACCAGAAAAATAAAACACAGGTTTTCTCAGACTGAGTCAGAATATGCATGACCAATACGATTACCTTTGTGTTTTTGAGTTAATGGTATATACTGGAGAGGCGTGTGGCGCAGTGGAGTAGTGCACAGGTTCAAACCCCACTGCAGTCAGCATGTCGTTGTGTCCCTGAGACACTTCACTCCAAAGTGCTCCTGTGGGAATTGTCCACAGTATTGAGTATGTAAGTCGCTTTGGATAAAAGCGTCTAACAAGTAACATGTAATACTCCCTTGATATTTAAAAAAAAAAGTACAAACACCTTCTAATGTGTGTTTAAACAGTAAATTATGTTTAATTTGTGTAAAACTTTAAGATAATCAGATTTGTTCTTGTTGAAATGAGAGGAAATGCAGCTGTGCACATTCAAACACTCAGTTTGGTTTGAGTTTAGATGTGGGATGATGCTATACAAAAGGTATTTGCAGTGAGTAAACTCAGGGTTTCAGGGTGTCTTCTGTTGCTGAACCTATTTAGAAAAATGCCAGTTAATATGTATGTTATGAGATAGATCAACCCTACTGTACATGCTTCATTTAGCTAGTTGGAAAAATGCCCTTTGTTGGTTACCATCCCTTTTTTTGACAACATATTTGCTTGTTAGTCCTTTTTCAACTAGCATTCAGTATTCGTTCAACCTTTTTCATTTTTAAATGTGCTTTATTTATTTTAGTTATAGATGATCAGATAAAGTCACAAAGTCTCATGTTATATCGGACCTGGTCCAATGACAAAGGAAACACAAAATAGCCCAGGATATTACACATAAAATATACAACAATCCTTTGATTGGTTAGCTGGCCGGCTCTGTTATAATTGGTCAACGGCTTAGAGATATCCCGCCCCTAAGCATATCGAATCGAATCAAACTTTTTTTATAAAGCACTTTAAAACCTACAAGCCAAAGGGCTGTACAGAGAAATACAATATCACACAATGCAGCTCCCAAAACAAAAACAAATAAAGGTAAGAAATAAACAAGAATGAAAATAAAAGCCATATAGTAAAACAATATACCTTTTTAAAAGCAATGAAAACAAAAATCTACAAAGTGCAGAATGCTAAGGAGATGAGGTGGATTTTAAGACGAGATTTAAAAACGGACAGTGTCGAAGCCTGTCTAATGCGGAGTGGCAGAGCGGTCCACAGCTTAGGGGCCGCAGCAGCGAAGCACGGTCCCCTTTGAGCCTATCACATACAACGTGTTGGAGCGCTAGCCAATAGAAGCGCAGGTGTTACATAGTGATACCATTAAGTTACAGACGTAAGTCCAAAGGAGGCGTTTCAGGAGTTACTTTGCATATTTATAAATTATTAATTGAAATGATGAATGAATAAATATGATTTAAAAAAATAATTTAAAAATAACCTGCCTGCTCAGTTGATCTGGTAAAGAAGAACCTAAAGCATTATTATTGCAAAGCACTGCCTGCTTTTATCTGATTCTAGTGTTTATGGCTTCTACCATTTATTATTATTTTTAAATGTAATATCCTAAGTTTGCTTATCTTTCTTACAGTGCAGACGCTTTTCTGCTTGCTCCTGCCTCTGCTTACTTTTTATGCTGATTTTCCTATTCTTATTCTCTGAAAACTTCGAGCAGCGGCTCCTGGACATTAACTTATCACTGGGACAGTTCATCTTCGTAAATAGACGGAGGGTTTCAGCCATATTTCAACATTTTTACGACGACCTCAGTCTTACAGTAGCGTGGCCTAGCAACAGCTAAAGCCTGGTAGGCTACTGCATGCTATTTAGCTTAAGCTAGTTGGTAGCAAAATGCCTCCGTTGTCTACAGATGACTTCCACAAACTTATACAGAAGATGGCTGTGTTGGAAATGAAAATGCAACGGTTGGAAGTTAACGTGGAGGTGAATGGACTATGTCGTGGGAATGAGACCACTTTACCAGTGTTGCAAAATAATGGAAAAGGGTATGCTAACTCACAGCTAGTTAGCAGCTACAATGATTCCAAGGAACAGGAGGTGTCACGATCTGTCTTTATGGTGTTTTGTCTTTTCTAGATCTGTTTTTGGTTTTCTGTCTGCATTTTGTCTTGTTTAGTGAGTAAGTCTCCGGTGAGTGTTCTGTTTTTGTTATAACCTTGAATTAAAGGAATTTTCACTTTAATCTGCATTTGGGTCCTGCATGCTTCACACATCGTAACATTACGAACCGACCAACAAATGGACCCAGCAGATGATCCATGGGAGGTAGAATTACAGCATTTTACCTTCTATCTGGCTTGCTGCTTCGATTGGTGGAAGGGAGCGTCCAGTGTTCGGCAGAAGAGGGCCGCTCTGGTAGAGGCGCACCGGTTGGCAGCAGAGAAACTATGTTTTGTTGAATTCTTACCTGACTGGATTTTGGACTTCCTTGAAACATGTGATTCCCGGCCTGCTAGCCCCAGGCATGCTAGCTCCATGTCTCCCAATTCCCAACCTTGCACCATACGCCTTGGTGGGTTCCGCCTGAAGTCAACCCGCGCTTCTGCCCCAGTTCCTGCTCTTGTCCAGGAGTCGTATTCCGGAACTCGCTTATGGAGGTCCACGGAGTATTCAGGCGGCTGCTAAGAGGAGTCGTCGCAAGGCCAGGCTAGCAGCCCGAGCCCCAGCAGCCATGGATCCAGCCCCAGTTCTGGCCCCAGCAGCCATGGTTCCGGCCCCAGCAGCCATGGTTCCGGCCCCAGTTCTGGTCCCAGCAGCCATGGTTCCAGCCTCAGTCCTGGCCCCAGCAGCCATGGTTTCGACTCCAGCCCCTCGTCTCCGGCCGACGCCAGCTCCCCGTGTCCTGTCGGCGTACCGGCCGACTCCAGCACCTCGTCTCCTGTTGGCTGTCCGTCCGACGCCAGCTCCCCGTGTCCTGTCGGCGTACCGGCCGACTCCAGCACCTCGTCTCCTGCTGGCTCTCCAGCCGATGCCAGCTCCCCGAGTCCTGTCAGCATACCGGCCGACTCCAGCACCTCGTCTTCTGCTGGCTCTCCAGCCGACGCCAGCTCCCCGAGGCCTGTCAGCATACCGGCCGACTCCAGTCCCCCGTGTTCTGTTTGGCGAACCAACTCTCTCAAGTCTCCTCTCCAGTTCCCTCTCAAGTCTCCTCTCGAGCTACCTCTCGAGTCCCCTCTCAAGTCACCTCTCAAGCCTCCTCTCGAGTCATCTCTCTAGTCTCCTCTCCAGTTCCCTCTCAAGTCCTCTCTCAAGGCTCCTCTCCAGTTCCCTCTCAAGTCTCCTCTCGAGCTACCTCTCGAGTCCCCTCTCGAGTCCCATCTCGAGTCCCCTTTCAAGACACTTCTCAAGTCACCTCTCTAGTCCCTCCTCTGGTCCCTTCCCGAGTCCCTCCTCTAGTCCCTTCCCAAGTCCCTTCTCTAGTCCCTTCTCAAGTTCCCTCTCCAGTCCCCTCTCCAGTCCCCTCTCCAGTTCGGGTCCTGCCAACCCTGTGTCCTGTCCCGTTGGAGGTTCCGCGGGGGATCCTGCCAGCACCTTGTCCTGTCCCGTTGGGGGTCCTGCCGACTACTCTCCTGCCGGGGGTCCTGCCAACCCTATGTCCTGTCCCGTTGGAGGCCCCGTCGACTACTCTCCTGCCGGGGGTCCTGCCAACCCTGTGTCCTGTCCCGTTGGAGGCCCCGCCGACTACTCTCCTGCTGGGGGTCCTGCCAACCCTTTGTCCTGTCCCGTTGGAGGCCCCGCCGACTACTCTCCTGCCGGGGGTCCTGCCAACCCTTTGTCCTGTCTCGTTGGAGGTCCCGTCGTCTACTCTCCTGCCAGGGGTCCTGCCAATCCTATGTCCTGTGCCGTTGGAGGCCCCGCCGACTACTCTTCTACCGGGAGTCCTGCCAACCCCATGTCCTGTTTCGTTGGAGGACTCAACATCACATGTCTCGCCGGGGGTCCTGCCAACTCCTTGTCCTCTTCTGTGGGGAATCTTGCCGACACCTGTTCCACCGGCTCTGGTTACTGTCCGGTCAACACCGGCTCCTGCCCGGTCCCCTGAGAGCTGTGGTCTTCGCCCCTCCTCGAACTCTGCCTTGCCCCCGGGCCGTCCGCCCGAGAACCCCTTTTTGAACTCTGCCTTGCCCCCGGGCCATCCGCCCGAGTCCCCCTTTTTGAACTCTGCCTTGCCCCCGGGCCGTCCGCCCGAGAACCCCTTTTTGAACTCTGCCTTGCCCCCGAGCTGTCCGCCCGAGAACCCCTCCTTGAACTCTGCCTTGTCCCCGGGCCGTCCGCCCGAGTCCCCCTTTTTGAACTCTGCCTTGCCCCCGGGCCGTCCGCCCGAGATCCCTTCCTGGTCCTCTGCTGTGCTCCTGGGCGGTCAGCTCAGTCCCGTCCTCCTGACCCCCTCCACCCACCCTGGTGGCCTAGTGATACGTCCCTCCTCCGGACCCCCTCCATCCACCCTGCTTGAGGTTTTGGACTATTGTGTTTTTTTTTGTTGGGACGTCTGGGATCCGTCCCTTGAGGGGGGGGGGGGGAGGGGGGGTACGATCTGTCTTTATGGTGTTTTGTCTTGTCTAGATCTGTTTTTGGTTTTCTGTCTGCGTTTTGTCTTGTTTAGTGAGTAAGTCTCCAGGTGAGTGTTCTGTTTTTGTTATAGCCTTGAAATAAAGGAATTTTCACTTTAATCTGCATTTGGGTCCTGCCTGCTTCACACATCGTAACAGGAGGGCTGTGTACCGGGTAATACAAGTGGTAGTCCTCCCTGGAACTCTCTGGGTGCAAAGCCTAAGAGTAAATCATTTCCATGGGATTTGGGAAGACGGATAACAGGCAGAGCCCAGCGCTCTGAAATCTGTGATGCGACCGGCTGGCCTGCATTGTTATCACCCAGGAAGAGCGCCTCTTCAACCCCTATTCATACTAGGAAACAGCCGTGGACAGCTGCTAAAGGGAGAACTACAAACAATCCTCCTAAACCACCAAGTGTGCCAATCCAGAACAGATACGCTCTGCTGACCGAGAACCGGAGATCTCTTTCTGATGACCTGGATAACCTGTCCTCTTCACACAGCAGGGTAAGGACCAATAGCTACTCCAAAAGTAAAAGGCTAGAGGGAAAGCTAACGACTGGGCCTGAAACTCTGATTGTGGGTCACTCTGTTGTAAGAGATGTAAAAGGTCTGTGTAGTAAGAACAACACCAAAGTACTCTGTTTTCCCAAGGATATGGTCTCTGACTTGGCTGAGAAGATCCTGCATATTAGGGCTGAACATCCGACTGTGAAGAATGTGGTACTGCACATTGGAACAAATTATGTTGTGAAAAAAGAGTCAGAAGTGCTGAAAGAAGACTTTAAATGTTTGTTGAAAACTGTCTGCTCTCTAAATGCAGAGGTGTTCATCAGTGGCCCTCTACCGCCAGTCAGAAGAGGAGTGGAGAGATTCAGCAGATTGTTTGCACTGAACACGTGGCTTTCAACTGTCTGTACTGACCATTCTGTCCATTTTATTGACAATTTCAACTTTTTCTGGGATCGCAGACATCTTTTCAAGGCAAATGGAGTTTGCCTGAACAAGTCAGGAGTGAAATTGTTTATCTCTAACATATTCAACTGCCTGCGTCATCAATCTGTTCCCTCTGCCAAGGACAAGCGGCAAGAGGAATCAAAACAGGAGAAAGACACAACACATCGCGCAGAAAACCCTGAAGAAGTATCACTGCACCCGCCTGAGGAATGTTCTGATTATGGGAGACCTATGACACAAATTGAGGAGTCTCCACTGCCCGTACCCCCCCCTGTCAACGCCTTTGAGGATACTCTTCATTCATCCCCCAGCTATCTCTACTCTCCGCTCACCCTTTCACCCTCGCCCACCCCCCTGGAGTTCGATGACCGCATGAAGGCGATACGCAGGGTTGGTAGCATGTTCTTTACCCCCGCCCCTCAACGACGCCCACCAAAATCACCGAAGCAGAGACGCGCACCATCTCCCCCGGCTTCATCACCATGCCTACCACAATCATCCAAACCAAAACAATACAAGGAAGATGGAAGCAGATTTCCAAAACCCCCTTTCTACAGTGTAGCCCTCACCCTGCCCTCCTATGATGAGAGGAGCAGGGTGGTGGGTCCTCCCTCCCCTTCAAAGCCTGATAGGGATGTGTGTGTACAAAACGCTGCAAACTGATATGTGCTGGGTCCAGGCTCCAGGGCGTATGGCACTCTCAACTCTTTCCAGGACATGCCGGGGCCCTGCCTGCCTGTAGCTTTGCCGATATCTGTGTTGATAGGTAATAGATTAAGAGCGGTGAATCATCTTAGATACAGGAAGCGCTCAAACGTTTGTGTGAGTTTATCAAATTTAGCAGTGATTCCATGTCAGCCACAGCTTGTTACAAAAAACCTGACTGATAGTGTGTTCAACAAACTTAAACTAGCTTTATTAAATGTCAGGTCTTTGGTAGGAAAAACATTTTTAATCAATGATTTTATCACTGAGCACAATCTCGATTTTATGTTTTTAACAGAAACTTGGATTGAACAAAATAACAGTGCAGCTGTTCTTATCGAATCAACCCCTCCCAACTTTAGTTTTATGAGTCAGGAAATAATACATAAGAAAGGGGGTGGAGTTGCTATTCTGTTCAATGATTCCATTCAATGCAGGAAGACATCTTATGGGAACTTTGCTTCTTTTGAATATGTGGCCCTTCAGCTGAAATGCTCCTCTCGAGCTCTGTTCCTAAATATCTATAGACCACCCAAATACTGTGCAAGCTTTTTTGATGATTTTACCGAACTGCTGTCTATAGTGTGTATTGACTTTGACCGTCTAGTCATTGTTGGTGATTTTAACATCCATGTTGACAACCCCCAGGACAGAGGGGCAAAAGAACTGTTTTGTGTTCTTGATAGCTATGGACTGACTCAGCATGTGACGGAGCCCACGCACAATAAAGGGCACACTCTGGACTTAATTATCTCAAAGGGTCTGAATATCTCTAAGGTTGTGGTGACTGATGTTGCACTCTCTGACCATTCCTGTGTTTTCTTTGAGAGCTCTATTTCTGTTCACAAAAATGTTCAGAAAGAGGTAACCACAAAGCGATATTTAACTGAAAACACTAGGGAAATGTTTACTCAGAATTTTTCTTCCACACTTGCCCCTGCTAACATCTCAGTAAATGAGCTAGAAGATCATTTTAATTCAAAGGTAAAGGAAGTGACTGGGAAGAAAATATCTCCATGGAGAAAGGCCATGACCGTGAAAACAGAAAAAAGAGAATGTCGAAAAGCTGAACGCAGGTGGCGAAAAAAACAAATCTCCAGATTCACTTTGAAATCTATAAAGAGAGACTTGGCCTTTATAATTTGGAATTGAAAAACGCACGACAATCGTTCTTCTCTGACATCATTACCAAAAACAACGCACGTGCCTTGTTTTCTACCGTCGACAGACTAACTAACCCCCCAGTGTCAGTAGCCTCTGAATTTCTATCCACCAGGGCGTGCAATGATTTTGCCTTCTTCGTGGTTTGTAAACTACCTCTCTGAAAGGTCCCAATGTGTTCAGTTTGATGGGCTGTCTTCTGAGTGGTTAAACATCACTAATGGTGTACCACAAGGTTCAGTTTTAGGTCCGCTATTATTCTCTATCTATATTAATAGTTTAGGTGAAAATGTCGAAGGAGCAACCTTACATTTTTATGCGGATGATACCGTTATGTACTGTGCAGGTCCCTCGATTAATGAGGCTGTTGTTAAATTACAGGCTGTTTTTAACATTATTCAGACTCAGCTCTCTGAGCTTAAGCTTCTTTTAAATGTGGATAAAACCAAGGTAATGCTCTTTTCTAAAGCTAAAGCTAAAAATACACCGGAGACTGCTTTGGATATTGTAACTACGCAAGGAATACAACTTGAAGTGGTTACCTGTTACAAATACCTGGGTATCTGGCTTGATGATTGTCTCACTTTTAAATTTCATGTAAATAACCTGCTTAAAAAGCTGAGGGTTAGGCTAGGTTTCCTTTACAGAAATAAGTCCTGTTTCTCGCTTGAGGCCAGGAAAAGGCTAGTCACTGTGACCTTTTTACCTGTGCTGGACTATGGTGATTTGTTATATATGAATGCACCTGCCAATTACCTGAGCAAGTTAGATGCTGCGTATCACAGTGCACTGAGATTTTTGACAAATTATAAAGCACTTACGCATCACTGTACCCTGTATACCAAGGCGGTTATGCCATCACTTACTGTACGGAGGCTCAGTCACTGGTACTTTTTCATTTACAAAGCCATGTTGGATAAACTACCATCTTATATCTGCTTCCTGATCTCTCTGCGAATTGAAAGTACTTATTGCCTGAGATCGCATGCTGTGGTTTTATTAAATGTGCCAAGTGCTAGGACTGTCTTAGGGAAGAAAGCTTTTAGATGTGCAGCTCCACTAACATGGAACAGTCTGCAAAAAGAATGGAAAATTACCAAGCTAGTACCACTACATGTTTTTAAAGCTCGGTTGGATGCTACAAAATCAGATGCTGTTGGTACCTGTACATGTGGTTAAATATGTACATTGTAATCCCTGTACATTTTGCTGTATGATGTCCTTTTGTTGTTCTATTGTTTATGTTTTTATGTCTTCTTGTGGAACCTACTGCTGCAGGTCTCCCTTGAAAAAGAGATCATTGATCTCAATGGGATTTTACCTGGATAAATAAAGGTTTTGAATTGAATTGAATTCACTGACAACATTCAGAAAATCAGACAAGCCGTCAGTGCCTCTGCATCAGGAACAGCAAATGTGTTGTCTCTGTGTCCACTTAACATCAATTCAAACACCATGACACAATTCCATCAGATTAATGATAACAACCTAGAGGACATTATTCAACTTCTGAAATCCTCCTCCTGCTGCCTTGATATTATTCCAACAGGATTTTTCAAAGATGTTTTTCCTTGCATGGCCTCAGATCTACTTCATATAGTAAACAAATCTCTTCACTCAGGTGTTTTTCCACAGGCCCTGAAAACTGCAGTCATTAAACCGCTCTTAAAAAAAGCATAATCTAGACGCTTCAGTAATGAACAATTACTGGCCCATATCAAACCTCCCATTTCTAGATACAATCATTGAAAAAGTAGTCTTTCAACAGTTGTGTAATTTCTTGCATTTAAATAACTGTTTGGATGTGTTCCAGTCAGGATTTCGTCCAAACCACAGCACTGAGACTGCTCTTGTAAAGGTCTTCAATGACATCCACTTAAACACAGACAGTGACAGAACTTCAGTGTTAGTATTATTAGATCTCAGTGCTGCGTTTGACACTGTTGACCACAGCATATTACTAGACCGACTGGAAAACTGGGTGGGACTTTCGGAAACAGTTCTAAATTGGTTTGAATCCTACTTAAAGGACAGAAACAACTTTGTTTCTATAGGTAAATACAAATCTGAGTTGACAAATATGACATGTGGGGTTCCTCAAGGCTCCATCTTGGGGCTTCTTCTCTTTATTTTGGGAGCAGACTAGGCAAGCAGCAATGAATTCCTTGGTATCCTTCTCCATGGAAGACCACCAAAATCGCTGTCGAATCAGGACTAGGGACCGTCTCACTCCTGAGTGACAAGCCAGGCGAGAGTTATGACCCCACTGGAGACCCTGGGTACGGAGAGTGGCAGGGACAAACGGTTAACAGGACAGGCACTTGGGGCTGGGTGTTCAGCATGGGAGCGCTTGACCTTATCCTCCACCTCCCAGGTCACCAGACCAATGACACATGTAGAAGCGATGATATTCTCAGGATGAGATGGAGAGCTCTCTGGCTGGAACTGGCGAGACAGGGCGTCAGGTTTGATGTTCTTAGAACCAGGGGCCTCATTTATAACGCGGTGCGTAGGATTCACGTGGGAAGGTTGCTTACGTAGTAGAAATCCAAAAAATAGGTACAGAAATGTTCCGACATTTTCCGATTCACCAAACATTGCGTACCGGCGAGGAAAGTGCGTACAGCACTTCCTACGCCGGTTTCCCTTTATAAATCACAACCGACTCGAAATGCGGTGCAGCTTTTGCGGGCTTCACGTAACGCCCATATTTGCCTATAAATAGTCAAAGAAACGCCCATTCATTCATTCATTCATTTTGACTGACTGCATGAAGAAGATCGCAGGAAATGACGACAGAACAGCTAAAAAAGACGTCTCACACCGTGTCAGATTTTGGTTATTTTGGGGAGGTCGAGATAAATCATATTCTTTGGTGGATGCAGTTTGAACCAGAGTAGCAGCATGGAGGTCGGATCGTCACCAAAATAAATAAATAAGTGGTCCGAAAAAGGTTAATGACAAAAAAAATACACATAGCCTTCCTCAGGCAGTGTGTTTGTACCGGGGACAGGAGACGCCTCCTTGATGAGAGATTGTAAGAAATGATCGGGGAATCCCTCCGTAGTGGAGTCATGACGACTGGATCTGAATGATGTGTTTGTATTTGGTGGTTTGTGTCCCAGCTGTCGATCAGCTGTGCTCAGCGTTTCCACTGCAGCCTGTGCATCTCAACCCCCCCCCCCCCCCCCGCAGCAACTCTATATCCACCAGTTAAAGGAAATACGACTAATGTGTTGTGTTATATTAGCTGTACAATTTACCACATATGGTGTTCTTAGTTTGCATACCTCCTGTGTTTTACGAGCGACTTATCAAGTCTTAGCAAACGGCATAAAACACGATTAAACATGATAGTATATAAAACCATGCTCGTATCTACAACCTATAGAAAAGCAACACGGCGTAATTCTGTCCTCCTGCTTACCGCATCATTTATGAGAAAACATTTCATAACATTAACACAACATATTCAAGGTGGTTTTAAATAACATATCCGTATTTATTTATTTCCCCAAGTTATGTTTTTGTGTGCACTGAGGAGTCTCAAACAGGCGTTTGTTTAATCATTTTAAGATTGGCTTTAATCAATGTTTGAAAATGAATTCTTCATATATGATAAATGAGAGGTAACATTTTATTTATGGTATTATTTCTACATACTTCTCTCCATTCTTCCTTCTGCCAACGGTGTCGCAGTTTCTCGACTCTCCCGTTTTTGTGCTTAGTGCGTACACATGGGTTAGAGTTTGCGTGGAGGACTGCACGTTTTCCCGTCAAGTTAGTATTTTATAAATCGCAAACATTGCGTAGAAACTGGCGTACGCCATTTTTTGAGCGTATATCCCTTTATACATTTCAGCCCCAGGTCTGTATGAAAGAGAGAAATCAAAGCGCGTGAAAAGAAGAGCCCATCTGGCTTGATGAGAGTTCAGCCGCTTTGCTGAACAGATGTACTCCAAATTGTTGTGGTCAGTCCAGACCACAAAAGGCTGCTCTGCTCCCTCCAACCAGTGTCTCCATTCTTCCAGGGCAAGTTTCACCGCCAACAGTTCTCAATTACCAATGTCATAATTTCTTTCTGCTGGGGACAGCTTCCGAGAGAAGGCACACGGGTGAATTTTCTGATCCTCGGCCGACCGTTGAGAAAGAACTGCCCCAACTCCAGTGTCCGACGCATCTACCTCGACAATAAACTGCCTAGTAGGATCTGGGAAAATCTAAATAGGAGCAGAGGTGAAGCATGATTTTAACTCACCAAAAGCCCCTTTTGCCACTGAAGACCACCCGAAGGGAATGTTCTGAGAGGTGAGAGCTGTGAGAGGGGCTGCCACCAAACTGTAGTTTCGAATGAACCTCCGGTAGAAGTTGGCGAAACCCAAAAAGTGCTGGAGCTCCTTGCGTGTTGAAGGGCGTGGCCAGTCAGTCACCGCCTTGGTCTTGTCAGGGTCCATCTTGATGTTTCCGGTGGAGACCACAAATCCCAGGAAAGGGACTTCTGTGGTGTGGAACACACACTTCTCGGCCTTGACAAACAGGTGGTTCTCCAAGAGCCTCTGGAGGACTAGGCGATCATGAACTACATGCTCCTGTTTTGACTTGGGGAAAAAATCTAAATGTCATCCAGGTATACAAAAACACAGATATTGAGTAGATCCCGCAGAACATCGTTCACCAGCCCCTGGAAGACTTCAGGTGCATTGGTGAGTCCAAAAGGCATGACAAAAAACTCATATGTCCACTAGGAGTATTAAATCCCGTCTTCCACTCGTCCCCCTCCCTGATTCTCACCAAATGGTACGCGTTACGTAGGTCCAGCTTGGTAAAAATAGTAGCACCTTGTAACAGTTCAAATGCAGAGGAAACAAGTGGAAGGGGGTACCTGTTCTTAATAGTGATGTTATTGAGTCCTTTGTAGTCAATGCATGGGCGCAGTGTCTTATCCTTCTTACCCACGAAGAAAAAACCTGCACCAGCAGGAGATGATGAAGGCCGGATAAGCCCTGCATCCAAAGAGTCATTGATATACTTCTCCATTGACTTGTACCAGGTAACAGGTCAATAGGACAGTCATAAGCACGATGAGGTGGGAGTGAGGTGGCCCGAACCTTGTTAAAGGCCCCTTTAAGGTCCCAGTAATCCTTGGGAACACCGGAAATGTCTTTACACTCAGAGGTAATCGGCTGACTGGAATCAATAGAGGAACTAGATCTTAAGCAGACAGCATGACAATGAGCACTCCACTCTCTAATAGTCCCTGAAGCCCAATCAATATGAGGATTATGCCACCTTAACCAAGGAAACCCCAAAATGACAGGCTGATGTGGTGCATGGATAAGGTGAAAAGAGAGTGTTTCGCTGTGATTACCTGACATGCTCATTTGAACAGGAGTTGATCGGTGTGTCACTCTGCAGAGAAGACGACCATCTAGAGCTGTAGCATTGATGGGCTTCTCCAAAACCTGCCGACCAAGTCCCATTTGGAAGGCCAGTGTTATGTCCAAAAGACTGGCATCAGCACCAGAGTCAATAAGAACTGCCACAGTGTGCATTTTCCCCGAGCAGTTCAGCTAAGCATGGATTAGGGGTCGAGAGGGCATTTCTAAATTCATAATTTGGCTCACTAGCGCCCTCTGGATGACTGGTGAGCCCTACCTTTTACAGGACAAGAGGAGGCAAAATGACCCTCCTGGCCACAGTACAAACAACTGTTATCCCGCAAGCGGTGCTGTCGTTCTGCCTCGGAGAGCCGGGTCTGCCCCAGCTGCATTGGTTCAGAAGAGTTCGAAAATCCTCCTCTCACCTGTTCAGGAGCATGCGCAGATGGAAGAAACGAGGCCTGAGGAGTTTAATTTTTAATTTAATCGTTTATTTGATGAGGGACAATGCACATTAATGAACACTTTAGACAGGTTATGTTTCCAGTGTAAATATGCCGGATTATAGCTTTGAGCTAATTTCCATCCGTAGTCCCTGAGCAATGGGAGTGAGGGGGGGAAGGGGGATGTCCGGTGCCTTGCTCAAGGGCACCACGGCAGGGCAGGAGGTGAACTGGGACCTCTCCAAGTAGAAGTCCACACTCCATATTTTTAGGTCTGGTCGGGGACTTGAACCGGCGACCCTACAGTTCCCAGTCCAAGCCCCTACTGACTGAGCCACTGCCGGACCGACGGAGAAAACCCTCTCTTTCCTCCGCTCCCGAAGACGGCTGTCAATGCGGATGGAGAGAGCCACCAGCACATCTAAATCAGCAGGAAGGTCACGAGCTGCCAGTTCGTCTTTAAGGCGATCTGACAGACCGTTGTAGAAGGCATCGAGAAGTGAAGAAGCATTCCAGTTACTCTCGGCGGCTATGGTACGAAACTCGATGGAGTAATCTGACACAGATCTCCCTCCTTGCGCCAGGTTAAACAGTCCCCGAGCGACCTCTCTTCCGGGTGTAGCGTGATCAAAAACTTTACGCAGTTCATCGGAGAATACGTTTACAGACGAGCAGGCAAGGGATTGTCTCTCCCATTCGGCGGTACCCCAGTCTTTAGCTTTGCCCGTGAGAAGAGAGACAATATATGACACCCGGGATCTTTCTGTTGGGAAGGCGGAAGGCTGGAGCTCGAAGGCGAGGGAACATTGGACCAGGAATGGTCTGCACGAACCTGGGGCTCCAGAGTAGCGTTCCGGAGGAGGCAGGCGTGCATCCGACGCCGGAGGATTCTGGAATCGAACAGCGGAAGCTGGAGTCAGATCCGGACTTTGGACCGTAGGAGGAAGGTTCTGAAGATGATCACGGAGATTCACAAAGGTCCGTTCGTGACGAGCGGCCATCGCCTGCATAGCTTCAGCCATGAAGGTAAGCTGCTGCTCGTGGCATTGTAACATGACATCTTGCGTCGGTGGTTCTGTCGCTGAGTCGGCTGGGTCCATGTTGGCCAGATTGTACTGTCACGATCACAGGTACAGATCAGAACCCAATAGCACGACTCAGATAAAACCAGTTTTTAGCAATGTTCAGTTTATTCAGGTCTGGGACAGGCAGAGTCAGAGCCAGGAAATCCGTCAGATAGGCAACAAAAACCAGACAGGGGGCAGGCAGGAACTCGAGATCCGAATATAGGCAGGCAGGGGTCAAAACCGGGCAGGACAAGATACTGGAGTACTTGGCAGAAAAGACAAGACAATCTGGCAAAGGACAAGAGATAGTGAGGTGGTATAAGTACTGTGGAGTAATGAGGGAATGAGTAACAGGTGAGGGGAAGAACTGGGGAGGTCAGGTGAGGGAAGTGAGCTGATTACAAGAGCCTGGAGAAAGGCGGGATCTGAAATGACAGGAGAGTTAACATGAGCCAAACCAAACAAACTGTTACGATTATTGTGTTATGTCACGTTTTGTATGTCTTGTTTTGGGTGTTTTGCTGTTCTCCCTGTCATGTTTTCCTCTTGGTATATTGTCTGGTCCTTTTCCCTGTGTTTTTCCTCCTGTCGTTAGTTTCCCTGGTGTGTCTAGTTGTCTGATTGTGTTCACCTGTGGCCCTTGTGTTTCTCCTCCCCTGCCCGGCTGTTTCTCGTCTTGTGATTACCCCTCCCTGTATTTAGTCTTGGCTCTTCCTGTGTTCAGTGTTGGTTCGTCGTTTGTCTGTGACTGTGTTCACCGGGGAGTGTTCTGATTGTCCGTGTGCCATATCCTTGAAATAAAGATATTTTCAGTTTTTTCTGCATTTGGGTCCTGCCTGCTTCACTCACCGTAACAGAACCAACCAACCAAAAGATGGACCCAGCAGACAGCCTGTACGAGGTGACGTACAACCTAATGTGCTTTAAAAACGACTGTCGATATGCCTCCAGTAGTGAAGAGAGGCAGTCAATTATCTCAACGGCATGCCAAGAAGTAACCTCAAGGCTCTGGTTAAAGGAGTTACTTCCCGAGTGGGTGGAGGACTTTTTCGGTAGCTTTGAGGTCAAACCTGTTTCCCGGCCTGCTAGCCCCTGGCATGCTAGCCCCCTGCCGGCCACAGTTCCCAACAAGGCTCCTTTCAAGGACCCTTTCGCTGGGTCTCGTCTGGCTTTTGGAGGACCTCTGAGCCTCCACAAGGCTTCAAGGCAGCATGGAAGGAAACGCAAGGCCAGGATTCCAGCACCGGCAGCCATGGTCCGGTCCTAGCATCAGCAGCCATGTTTCCGGCTTCAGAACCGGACCTTACAGCCATGATTCTGGCTTCAATTCCGGCTCCAGAGCCGGCCCATTCAGCCAAGTTTCCGGCTCCAGAACCGGACCTTACAGCCATGTTTCCGGCTCTAGAACCGGACCTTACAGCCATGATTCTGGCTTCAATTCCGGCCCCAGCAGCCATGGTTCCAGACCCAGTTCTGGCCCCAGCGGCCATGGTTCCAGACCCAGCTCTGGCCCCAGCTGCCATAGTCCCATCTCTTGTCCCATCTCTAGTCCCTTCCCTAGTCCCTCCTCAGGTCACTTCTCTAGTCCCTTCTCTAGTCCCTACTCAATTCCTTTCTCTAGTCCTTTCTCAAGTCTCTCCTCTAGTCTCTCCTCTAGTCTCTCCTCTAGTCCCTTCTCTAGTCCCATCTCTAGTCCCATCTCCAGTCCCTCCTTTATTTACTTCTCTAGTCCCTTCTCAAATCCCAACTCTAGTCCCATCTCAAGTTCCCTCTCGAGTCCCCTCTCCAGTTTCCTCTCAAGTCCCCTCTCAAGTCACCTCTCGAGTTCCCTCTCAAGTCACCTCTCGAGTTCCCTCTCAAATCCCCTCTCAAGCCCTCTCTCGAGTCCCCTCTCGAGTCCCCACTCGAGTCCCCTCTTCAGTCCCCTCTCCAGTTCCCTCTCCAGTCCCAACTCAAGTCCCATTTTGAGTCCCTACTTAAGTGCCGTTGGAGGTTCCGCTGGGGGTCCTGCCAACTCCATGTTCTGTCCCGTTGGGGGTCCCGCCGACTACTCTCCTGCCGGGGGTCCTGCCAATCCTATGTCCAGTCCCGTTGGAGGTCCCGCCGACTACTCTCCTGCCGGGGGTCCTGCCAACCCTATGTCCTGTCCCGTTGGGGGTCCCGCCGGCTACTCTCCTGCCGGGGGTCCTGCCAACCCTACGTCCTGTGCCGATGGAGGTTCCGCTGGGGGTCCTGCCGGCTCCATGTCCAGTCCCGTTGGAGGTCCCGCCGACTACTCTCCTGCCGGGGGTCCTGCCAACCCTATGTCCCGTCCCTTTGGAGGTCCCGCCGACTGCTCTCCTGCCGGGGGTCCTGCCAATCCTGTGTCATGGTCCTCTTCCATGGGGGATCCTGCCGAGGCCTGTCCCACCAGCTCCGGTTCCTGTCCGGCCGACACCGGGTCCTGCCCGGCCTCCGGCGCTGTCCCGTCAGCACCTTCCTGCCCGGCCTCCGGAGCTGTCTGGTCTTCGCCCTCGAGCCCGGCCCCCTGAGAGTCGCGATCTTCGCCCTTGCGCCCGGCCCTCTGAGAGCCGCAGTCTTCACCCTCAATCCCGGCCCCCTGTGAGCCGCATTCTTCGCCCTCGAGCCCGGGCCCCGGAGGGCCACGGCCTTCGCCCTCGAGCCCGGCCCCCTGTGAGCCGCATTCTTCGCCCTCGAGCCCGGGCCCCGGAGGGCCACGGCCTTCGCCCTCGAGCCCGGCCCCCTGACTTTCCCGGCCGCGGTCCTCGCCCTCATGCTCGGCCCCTTGAGTTCGCCCGCGGTGGCTTTCGCCCCTCCATAACCCCCACCTTGGACTCTGTCTTGCCCCCGGACCGTCTGCCGGAGTCCCCCTTCTCGGCTTCTGCCTTGCCCCCGGGCCGTCCGCCCGAGTCCCCCTTCTCGGCTTCTGCCTTGCCCCCGGGCCGTCCGCCCGAGATCCCTTCCGGGTCCTCCGCGGTGCTCCTGGGTTGTCAGCCCAAACCCGTCCTCCTGACCCCCTTCACCCACCCAGGTGGCCCTGTGTTTTTCCTCCTGTCGTTAGTTTCCCTGGTGTGTCTAGTTGTCTGATTGTGTTCACCTGTGGCCCTTGTGTTTCTCCTCCCCTGCCCGGCTGTTTCTCGTCTTGTGATTACCCCTCCCTGTATTTAGTCTTGGCTCTTCCTGTGGTCAGTGTTGGTTCGTCGTTTGTCTGTGACTGTGTTCACCGGGGAGTGTTCTGATTGTCCGTGTGCCATATCCTTGAAATAAAGGTATTTTCAGTTTTTTCTGCATTTGGGTCCTGCCTGCTTCACTCACCGTAACACAAACAACAATAAATGTGTCTTGTGACAATTATTTCATTGGCTATTTGTTTAGCTAGCCGTTTTATCTGCTAGCTAGTTTGTAAACATGTTCTTCATGGGCAAAATAAACTCTTTACTTTCAATGCAATTATTGTAACTTCCATGTAAGTGAATAACCTGAATATTGAAAGCTTTCACTGAGCCCATGGTGTTTTTATTCAGAATGTTATGCTGGTTATATTAAAAGTCCTTCTTGAATCTGACTTTGTTATAATCAAATGTTTCATTTGTAAATCAGTTTGAAGGGTTTCATGAAGCAAAACTGTGTCTTTTGGGTCAAAGGAAGTGACCACATTTTTCCCTAAAGCAACTCAACCCTCCACACTGACACTGATAAAACAACACACAGACACACATGCACACGCACGCTTACACACACACACACAAACTCCCCCCTCAGTTATCTGTTTCTCCTCTGCTGTCGCTCTGACACACACACACACACACACACACACACACACACACACACACACACACACACACACACACACACACACACACACACAGGGGGAGGTAGATAACTCTGTGATTCCACTGCTGAATTTTTAACGCTGTTGTGGAACTTTTTTTTTCCATGCGGGTTACTGTGGCACCAGGGTACTGTTACAGGACAGAGACAGAGAGAGTTCACTTCTGTTGTTTCTCGAGGCTGGACGGACACACCACTGTTCATGGGGAGTACGGTAAGTTACTCTATCCTACTATTCAATGTTATTTGCTGCCGAGGTCTATATCTATAGTTTATTAAATGAAACATTTGTATTAACAATGTAGGTCTTTTTTTAACGAAAACATGTGTGAAATGTTTGTTTTCACACATTTGTTATTGTATCTTACTCGGAAAGGAAATGTGAAATCTCCAAATACAAATTCACATTACTGTACATCAGCATTGGTTTTAAGATATTTTAAATGTAAAAAAAGAAATCACATTTAATATCAAATGGTACATTTAGGCACATTTTTGGACATTTTATCATATGATGAAGTTCACAGGATTAACATGGTTATATTTAATTCATTTCAAATATAAAGTATAATCTGGATATGTGAAAACCTACATTTCTTGTGCTTTCTTAAGAACGGGTTTCTGTTTGACATCACTTTCTCCAATATATCTGATTTACTTCATTAACTCTTTTCAATTAGCAGTCATGTAATGCACATTTTACTATAGATGACAAAAGCTCATACCTCTGACCTCCTGACTGTCTGGTACTTAAAAAGTGTATAATTTTGTTTTTTAAATATTTAATATATAAATAAGATTAAGTTACAGGAAGAATGTTAACCATCTACTTCCACAGAGGGTATATCTGACCTGGTCTCACTCCCCCTCACTATCACTGTGTGTACTTGGTGCCTTTAAACCCTTGAATTATTTATTGTAGGAGGTTTGTTTGTGTGTCTGTGCTCTCTTATGCATACTAGAGGGTCCATAGGGTTTCTGGTAACCAGGATTAAAATCATGTTTAGTCTAATCAGCTTTTTTGTATTATTATTATTTATGCTGATCTTTGAGATAGTCTACATCGTTCACTCTAAGAGCCATTGCTATTGACTGTTTTATTTAAAGAAAGATAAAAAGTAATGTATGCAATCATATGCATTAAATAAAACAGTACACTGTAAGACATAATACAAAGCATGCTCAGTGTCATGAATGTAGAGGCGTGTAATCTGTCACAGGAAATGTGCACCTAATGTAAATATTGGAAAAACAAGTCTGCAGTTACTCTTCTATTATCTCGCTTATCTTTCTAAAGTTTTCCATTACTACTTTTCATAACGAATCACTTGTCCCCTCAGAAAGTTTTTTTTCCATCTTAACTGTAATTTACATCTGTCTCATATGGTGGCCTGTTTTCATTACATTACATTACATTTCATTGCATTTAGCTGACGCTTTTATCCAAAGCGACTTACAATAAGTGCAGTCGACCAAGAAGATACAAACTTGAAGAGAACAGAATCATATAAGTACATTAGGTGTCATAGAGCCAAACCATTTTAAGTGCTACTCAACTGGCTTTGTTAGTATATAAGTGCTTTGTTAGTATGTAAGTGCTTAGTTAGTAAATAAGTGCTTTTTTTTAATTTAATTTTTATCGCTCGAAGTGGAGTCGAAAGAGATGAGTTTTCAGTCTGCGCCGGAAGATGTGTAACCTTTCTGCTGTCCTGATGTCAATGGGGAGCTCATTCCAACATTTTGGAGCAAACCGACGTGTTTTTGCCGATGGGAACTTGGGTCCCCCTCGCAGTGCGGGTGCAGCGAGCCGTTTGGCTGATGCAGAGCGGAGTGCATGTGCTGGGGTGTACGGTTTAACCATGTCCTGGATGTAGGAAGGGCCAGAACCATTCACAGCATGGTACGCTAGTACCAGTGTCTTGAAGTGGATTCTAGCAGTTACCGGAAGCCAGTGGAGGGAGCGGAGGAGCGGAGTGGTGTGGGAGAATTTAGGAAGGTTGAAGACCAGACGAGCCGCTGCATTCTGGATGAGCTGCAGAGGTCGGATGGCACATGCAGGTAGACCAGCCAGGAGGGAGTTGCAGTAGTCTAGGCGTGAGATGACGAGAGCCTGGTCCAGAAGTTGCGTCGTTTTCTGGGTCAGGAGGGGACGTATCCTTCTGATGTTGTAAAGCGTGTATCTGCAGCAACGGGTTGTAGCAGCGATATTTGCAGTGAAGGACAGTTTGTTATCTAGGGTCACACCCAGATTCCTTGCAGTCTGAGTCGGGGAAACAACAGAGGTGCCGATGTTGATTGTTAGGTCAAGAGTGGGACACTCTTTTCCCGGAAGAAAAAGCAGTTCAGTCTTGTCAAGGTTGAGCTTGAGGTGGTGTGCAGACATCCACTGAGAGATGACAGCTAGTCAAGCAGAGATGCGTGCGACGACCTGGGTCTCTGAGCGGGGAAAGGACAGAATTAATTGAGTGTCGTCAGCGTAGCAATGGTATGAAAAACCATGCAAACTGATCCGATCGAGTTTGTGTTCAGGGAGAAGAGGAGGGGACCAAGAACAGAGCCCTGAGGGACCCCTGTAGATAATTGACAAGGGTCGGACTTGGACCCTCTCCAAGTTACCCTGTAGGTGCGGTCTTTGAGGTAGGAGGTGAAGAGGGAAAGTGCAGAGCCTGAAACTCCAAGTTCTTGGAGAGTGCGAAGGAGGATCTGATGGTTCACCGTGTCGAATGCAGCAGACAGGTCCAACAGGATGATGACAGAGGAGAGGGATGCTGCTTTAGCAGTGTGCGGTTCCTCAGAGACAACCAGGAGAGCAGTTTCTGTTGAGTGACCTGCCTTGAAACCAGACTGGTGCGGATCCAGAAGGTTGTTCTGATTGAGATAACAGGAGAGTTGTTTAAAGACAGCGCGTTCAAGTGTTTTAGACAGGAACGGGAGGAGAGAGACAGGCCTGTAGTTTATAACATCGGACGGGTTGAGAGTGGGTTTCTTTAGGAGAGGGTTTACTCTTGCCTCCTTGAGACTGTTTGGAAAGTGACCAGAAGTTAGAGAAGTGTTGATGAGATGGGTGAGAAACGGTAGAATATCAGGAGCGATAGTCTGAAGGAGGTTTGAAGGGATAGGGTCCAGAGGACAGGTGGTAGGGCGGGCAGAGGTAATGAGGGTAAGAACCTCACTTGGAGAGAGAGGGGAAAAAGAGGTCAGTGTGTGGGTGAAAGGAGGGTCTGGTGACCCAGCGGTGAGTAGAGGTGAGTCAGAAAAAGAAGAGCGAATATCATCAACCTTTTTTTCAAAGTAGTTAACAAAGTCGCCTGACAGAGAAGAGAGGAGGGGGAAGGGGCTTTGGGGGGGTCCAAGAGGGTGGAGAAGATAGAAAATAGTTTTTTGGGATTGGAATAGGAAGATTGGATCTTATCTTGAAAGAAAGTGCTTTTTGCCTGAGAGATCGAAGAAGAGAAAGAGGAGAGGAGAGCCTGATAGGTTAGGAGGTCGTCAGGGTGTTTGGATTTCCACCGTTTCCGCTCTGCTGCCCGAAGGACGGTTCTATTAGCACGCAGTGCGTCATTTAGCCAGGGAGCAGGAGGGGACTGACGAGCCTGCCGAGATGTGAGAGGACAGAGAGAGTCCAGAGAGGATGAGAGAGTAGAGAGGAGAGTTTCTGCAGCAGAGTTTGGAGGCAGAAGTTGGAAAGAGTCAGATGAAGGGAGGGCTGAGAGCACCAATGAGGTAAGAGTAGAGGAGGGTAACGAAGGTTACGGCCGACAGGTGCAGGATGAGAAGAGATTAGTGTGTTATGTTTGGAAAGGGGTAGAGAGAATGAAATGAAGAAATGATCGGATGTGTGGAGCGGGTTTACAGAGAGGTTAGAAGTAGTACAGTTCCTTGAGAATATGAGATCAAGGACATTGCCAGCTTTATGAGTTGGTGGGGATGGAGACAGTGAGAAAGCAAAGGCTGTTAAAATAAATATATGATATATATCACTTTGTTATAAGTGAAGAAAACTAAGCTATGTTTAGACTTAACCACAGCATGTCAGATACCACTTCATACACTAGCTAGTAAACTAATAGTTTTCTAGTTTTCTATTGGAAATCCAGTTTTTTTTATTAACAGACAAAAATGAAAAAGTAAAGTTGTATTGTACACAACACCCAATGCCACACACCCTTATCAGGACATTAAAACAAGAGTCACTTTTTTTGTGAAGTGGTTATCAAGCATGTTGTCATCGCGATGCTGATAAAAAATGTTTTATATATTGGGCAGTCCTACTGAGAAAAGAGCAATGAACAAAATTAGCTTTTATTCAAGTTTTCTAAACATTAAAGTCCAGTTTTGACTGAGAAAATCAGCAAAGTACCTAAGGAAATAATTTGATTTAGACTGCCTCTGTAACCAGGGCCGGACACACACTGGAGTACACTTCATCATCACTAGAAAGTTAAACTACACGATGGCAGCAAAATAGATCTTTGTTTTGCCTTAGAAAATGAATGAAAACAAAAAAAAATGTTCCAAGTTTCATATTTTCAGAAAGACTGGGATTATGCCAGAGTAACACTGAATTGGTTGTTCGAAAGACTTTTCAATAACCTTAAAGACGCTAGTGTACCAGACTTTATTCTGAACCCTCTCATCTCCCCACCAGGCCCGTCCTGTCCTGATGCCTGTACCGTAGCACCATGACCCTGAACACTCAGAGAGGGAAGGAGCCCCTGCGGCGGAGAGGCAGCACGCCCATCCCCCCAGCCCACTTCTACAAGCACCCATCCTTGACCCAAGACCCTCAGGACCCCCGGCTTCCCAGGAGCAACCACCAGGCGCCCGAGCCCCCCCGCCCCCCGCGCAGCCACCCTCCCCTGGGACAGTCTGCGTCCTACCACCCTGGAGACAAGTCCCTGCACTACCGAGCCCAGTGGAGCTCGGACTCGGACGACGACTCGGAGAGTGACTCGGACTGTGTTTACAGAGTTGTGTTGCTAGGCGACCAAGGTGTCGGAAAGACCAGCCTGGCAGGAATCTTTGCCGGGATCACAGAGAAAGAGGAACAACCTGGAGGTGGGATGTTACCTCTGATTCGTTCAGCTTTTGATCCCTATAAAGTCTATGGTTGATCAATAACATTCCACCCTAAAACTAATACAATAGTTTATCATAGAAATATGCCATTAATCTAAAAGAGGTCAAGCTTGTCTTATTTTCAATAGTAGGTTTAAAGTCAGAATATGTAACTTCTTAACAAGAGAAAAACATAATTCCTCCTAAAATAAAATGTTGAGTTTGCAAGCAATAAAGGACTCCTTACTAACGGCCCGTCCACACAGCGGCGTGCGTTGAAGCTTGCCGGCGGCCGTGTGCGTGTCTGAAACTCGACCAACCACCAATCACATGAATCTCCTGCCCCTGACACACAAGCAGGGGTTTGATTGGCTAGAGCTTGTACTGGCATATGATTCGATTGGCTGACGAGGCTTCAAAAGTTGAACATTGCTCAACTTTTGCAGCGAGCCACGCCAGCAAAGCTCCGCGTCACTTCCCGCCATGCAGTTCGGCGAAAAGTGACGTCACCCCATTCAAAGTGAATGGTGAAGCTTTCAACGCACGCCGCTGTGTGGACGGGCCGTAAGTGCAACACAGGTTTAGGTTTTAATGTCTGGTAGCTCTTGTTGGCGAATGTAAGCAAACTTTAAATCGTTACAGTGTCAGTTAACAAATACGGTTATCAACCTTTATCAAGACTAACCAGTGATTTTGTTGGCAGTCTTTGGTTTCCTGTCAAATAAAAGTTTGAGGAACTATGGTTCTTTCCATGATCTAGATAGGAAGATCAACACTACTTTCGTTAGCTTCATTGGTTGGGTTGGTTAGGCAATATTATCATAAGAAGTCAATTGTGGCAGGTAGGGTAATCATGCCTTTGCCATTATGTAGAGATATTGGACTTGTGCTTCTGTATGTTGCAGAGAGGGAGAATTTTAGAAACATTTGGCTCTTGTTGCAATGGGCATCTGATTTTGGAGTAATGGACTGTCAGACAAATTGACTTTTGGTCCATTGGGAAATGTTTTGGGCTATTAGGCCTTTGGGACAATGGGCAGCAGACGACATGGGGAGAAGTCACTGGTTGGACACAGTTCTGACATTTTGTGATCGGACAGGAGTTCTGTGTGCACGTGATGTTTGTTTACAAATAAAACTGAAAGAACATTTTGGCCATGTGAGAGTTTCACACTGTCCTTGAGTCAGATCAGCGACCCGAACATTGCAATTTGTATAAAAAACACAAGAAGTGAAAGATGACCTATCGTGGAATTTTTCAAAAAGTAATCTTTTCTCATTCGCATTTGTATAAATGATCTCTTATTTATATTAAAAAATGTAATGAAATGTGGCATATCTTCAAAGCAGTTCAGTTAGCTTTTAACAATCTAAATGTGTTGTTTACCTGGCAAAAAAAGAGAGTAAAATAACCACAGAAACTTAATAATCAACTACAACTGCCCAACATGTAACAGTTGGTGCGTATGGTGGTAGCTTTCATAACTTGACTCAGCAGTTCAGTTTCTGACTTTGTTGTAACATCCCAACCTTCACTGACCTGACATCATCGATCTGTCCTCTGTCACGTGTTGATTGGCCTGGAGCCATGATTGATGGATTGATCAAGTAACGGTCTGACATGGTGTGAGGGGGAAGGGCCTGTCTGCTGTTTTCCGGTTGACTGAGCCCCATTATTTAGTTCCTGCTTTAATTTTACAGTCCTTGATGCTGTTGTTTGAAGGTATGAATTATGTTGTAGCTGTTAACCAGGTTTTTCTTTGTCTCTTTAAAATCCCAGATGCAATAGGCAGGTTTAATTTGCTGTTGGTCCCAACGATGTTGGCAAGTTAGTCCACCACTTTGGTCCCAACTGAAATATCTAAGGTTTTAAAGCCACATTGTTTAGCTTAAAATAACAGCTTAAAAAAATGCTTTTGTTCTAAGGAGAATGTTGTCACTGTCATTCCCACTCTTGGCCCTGTAGCAGAAGGGGAAGCAGAATAATATAGTTGGGCAGATCTACTCACAAAACAGAGAATCTGCCAGCTTGTGTGAGGCGGACTCTGTTCACATCAATGATGCTCGGTGCTCAAACGTCAAAGTTTCCCTGATGTCAGAGGTTCAATGTTAAAGACTATTCCCCCTTCTTTTTGATGCTACTGTTTACATGCAATAGAAAAAACATATATAGAATACATTTTTTGTTTGCTTTTGTCATGATTTTGTAGAATAAATGAAATACTATAATGCAGAATTAGCATAACGGATCCTTGAAACCTTTGAACTATTAAGGCTCAGTGTGTGTTCATTGCTAATGGCCAACTGTTAGCATTCGAACATGCCAAAATGTAAAATGGACGCTGTAAACATTCTACGTTTAAACTAATTCTGTCAAAATTATCGCGTTAACGGCGGTAATTAATTTTTTTAATTAATTGCGTTAAAATATTTAACGCATTTAACGCGCCCCATACATCCCACCACTGGCAACGTCAGGGTATGGCTGGGGTAGGCTACACCCATACCAAGAAATGGCTTAGCCCCACCATGAAAAATGATGTTAAAGTAAGCTAAATAAAGTCCGCCAACTCGCGCGGAGTAAATTGCACAGACAGCAGTAAGATTGATTTCAGAAGCCACTTGTCTGGAAATACCGAAGACCAGAAACGGTTTTGAAAACTTTTGTCACGTAGTGATCGTCTTCTCAATAGAACATCTTTGATAATGTCTTCTGGCCAATCAGAATCAAGATAACGGCGTGGTGTTGTTGCAGGAAGTCCTGACGGAGAATACTTTTGCTGTAGTACAGGTAACACATAACTGGTACGCAGGTTATGTGCGTAATCTGAAATGCATACCGTCACTTGTGTCACAAAGCGCATTTGCGTACCGACGTACTTGTGAAGCTTTTCCAGAAGGCGGTTAGATCACCGGACGACAGAGTCGGTCTCCGTGTGCACAGACAGGGCTGCTGTTAACATCGGTCTGTACAACGGAACTGTGCCAAAACTACGCCAACCGGCTGCGGAGGGAGACTTCCCCCCCCCCCCCTTCACTGGAGAACTGCGCTAAAACAGCTGATCACAACGTTCACACTCTGTGGTCACAAAGTACTCCACTAGCCGCCGCCCCCCTGTCGACTTTCCTGAAGTACTCCCCCGTTGATTGAAATCAACACGTAATGAATTAAGACCCCACGGTTTGATGATTGATAGGTGTGTGGGCTGTCTTTCATTTTGACACGCAGAAAAATGTTATAATACACATAAATAAACATGTATGTTAAATGGATATATCCGCCTTCTTTCATTTATCTTTCCATTCCCACAATATACATAAAGAAATGGCATATTTTGGACATAGTTCGAATGGTGATTAATCTGATTAATTAATTTTTAAACTGTGATTAATCTGATTAAAAAATTTAATCGTTTGACAGCCCTAGTTTAAACACGTGCTAACGTGCTAACATCAGCATAATAGCATAACAACACTAACATGCTGTTGTTAGCACATTAGCAAGTGTGAGAATACTGTCTATAGTTCAGCCACACACAGATTCTCAGTCATATTTTCTCTTGTTTGTTACAGAAGACTCATACGAGCGGAAACTGACAGTAGATGGAGAGGAAACAACACTCATCGTCATGGATACCTGGGAGAACGACAAACTGGTACATTGTGTGTGTGTGTTTTCTTGTAATAACTATAATATTATTTTGTGATACATAAAAATAACAATTCCATAAACCAGGATAAATGTGTCATTTTTATTATAAATAAGCAAGGAGGCTGTATGATAAATGAAAGAAAAAACGTTCTAAGAATCAAAATGGTATTTCTCCTCAAAATATATCTTAAATATAATTTTTTTAATGAACATGTTTCTTTCCCATGTCTCTCTTCCTCGCAGGAGGGGGAGGGAGACTCCTCGCAAGATCCCAGTCTGAAGGTCGGGAGTGCGTATGCCATCGTCTACTCGGTCACCGACCGTTGCAGTTTTGAAGCCGCCTCTGAGCTACGGATCACTCTGCGACGAACCCGCCAGGCCGAAAACATTCCCATCATCCTTGTGGGCAACAAGAGCGACCTGGTCCGGTCCAGAGAAGTCTCTGTGGAAGGTGGGCGTCAAAGGTCACAGAGTACATACGTGAGAGATAATGGACAAAGCACAGGTTATTTTCAAATAAACCCCCATAAGGAAAGAGAATGAGTTGAGAAAGAGTTTCCTTAATCTTCTTAGAGAAGTTGCAAACCGCAGTCCTGTCTAAACTTGACCAATAAGAATCGAGTATTCAACAAAACCGTGTTATAATGCAAAATATGACACAAATGAATAGTGATTGACTGATGGTATTATGATAATTAATCTCCCTTCCTGTATGTGTCCTTTGTTTCTCAGAAGGCCGAGCGTGTGCGGTGGTGTTTGACTGTAAGTTCATCGAGACGTCGGCGTCTCTGCAGCACAACGTGACCGAGCTGTTCGAGGGTGTGATCCGACAGATCCGCCTCCGTCGGGGCGGCAGCAACGCCATTCAGCGCCGAACTTCCTTCTACAAGCGCAAAGAGAGCATTACCCAGAAGGCTCGCCGCTTCCTGGACCGACTGGTGGCACGCAACAACCAGCGCATGGCGGTCAAAGTGCGCTCCAAGAGCTGCCACGACCTGGCCGTCCTCTGAAGACTAGAAGAGACAGGTCGGACATTATTTGATTCAATTAAGTTCTCTGGTTGTAATAACTTGGACAATGGCGTTGTTTTTCCTGTTCGGTCAGCAAGTTGATGATTCAAATCAAAGTCAACGGACAGTCGCTGGGAACAAACACTGTTTGAACTTTTGGTTTCCAAATATTTGGGACTTTTTCTCCAGATGATCTGAAAAAACTGACTTTCAAGGATAAGCACTGTTGCGTTGGATGAATGACTGTGTGTGTGTGTGTGTGTGTGTGTGTGTGTGTGTGTGTGTGTGTGTGTGTGTGTGTGTGTGTGTGTGTGTGTGTGTGTGTGTGTGTGTGTGTGTGTGTGTGTGTGTGTGTGTGTGTGTGTGTGTGTGTGTGTGTGTGTGTGTGTGTGTGTGTGTGTGTGTTCAGGATGTCCTTTAGTTTCCACTCTGCTGTCCTCCTGAGGTTTTTACTGTTTTCAGTTTGACACTGCATAATAAAGTCTTAAAGGAACAGCTCTCTCCAAATCATGTTTGACCACCACTGACCACCAAAGCAACAAAATAACGATATTTTTGTATTATTTACAAGTTATCACTCAGCTAACCCCTTTTCGAAGTAATTGTTAAATAATAGTTTAGCACTTTTTAAGTGGATTTGATTGGTGAATTTAATTCAACTATAATGTTTTAGCAAATTAAAAGATTCAGCCAATGAGGTGGGTTTTGCCTTCGGAGATGGTTTAAAGTGGACCTATCATGCTATATTTGAAATATATATTGTAGGGCCATACCTATTTAAAACATGTCTGTTTGTTTGTTTTTCAAAATACCAAACAGATCATGCATTTTAGCCATGCCTTATTTCGCTCTATTTGCTATTTTCCAGCCCTGTTTTTGCAAGGGCTGATTCTGTGAGAAGTCTTCTTCGCTGCTTTTGTGGCAGACTGCAGCGCAACTTACAGGCCTGGCATATGAACTACAGCTTCTCCAGGGCTTTCGAGTGGCAATGGCCGTGGCCATGGCCCAACCCCCCATTCCCCTGATAGGTGGAGAGTTGCCCATATAGGCGGAGCACCCCTTTTCTGACGTCAGAAAAATTAACGTCTGTATCAGCTCCGTTGCAGCCCCGTTTTTAGAGATTTGAGTATGGAGGAAAAGAGAGAGGGTTGTGTTTTCTGACACATATTCATGTATAAAAGACGTACAAAAGTGCATTTTGCATGATAGGTCCCCTTTAAGTTAGGCATGGACCTCGGTTGGTTAAGGTAAGGATAGGTTGTTTAGCTTAGTTTTTGCAAAGTTTCACAAAGAGAGGGTTTCCATCTACAGACACAACCACTGAAGTGGTAAATGGATTTGACTTATAAAGCGCTTTATCAGGTCTTTACGACCCCTCAAGCACTTAACATCCTACTAGTTATGCACCCATTCACAACTCATTCATACAGAGCAGTGCCACTTGCTCAGGGAAGCTAACATTCATACACATTCACACAGCGTTGGATATGCCATCAGGAGCAACTATGGGGTTAAGTATCTTGCCCAAGGAAACATCGACATGTTGACTGCACGGCAGTGGCGGTTCTAGAACATTTTACATGGGGTGGCAAAGGGGGGGCAAGAGGTCATGCCAGGGTGGCATGGGAGGGCGGACTGTACGTGGTATTTTACACTGTATATAACCTATTTATTGTTAATTCATGCCCTAACACAAGTGTTCTTAATGCACAAGAGAAACAAGGTGTTCAGACAAACAATCGGGTGCCCTTTGAGTCCCCCAAGCTTACTTCAATAATTTTAAATGAAAGGAAACTACAAAATGTATTTTAAAGCAATTAATTAATGGAACAGGTTGTTTTGCATTACAAAAAATGTGTTGTCTTAGTATTAGACAGACATATTTGTATGTCACTAAGCATTATTACATATTAATTTAATATTAAACAAATCAAAATGGCCAATTATTCCAAAAATGTTGCTGCTAATATAATCATATGCTTGTCAACTTTAACTGATCAAAAATAAATTCTGAAAAAATACTTGAATTATCTATGAAAATGAAATATTGGCAGCTGCCCCCCCCCCCCACCCCCCCCCCCCCCCCCCCCCCCCTAGGGCGTGGTCACTTTGATGGACACGTACATGCCTCACTGTCAGCTAACAGCAACTTGTCCACTCTGCTAGGCTACAACCATAGAGGCTACAACGTTAGTTAGTCATAGTACTGTACTTGACCCTTTAGCTTTAGCCGTGTTCGTGGTGATTGTGCCTTTTAGGGAATATTGTTACAAATACCAGACAATTAAAATGTCGTGCTGTGCGCTTGAATGTACGAACAGAACTTCCAAGAAGTCTAAAATGATAATATTATACATGTTAACCCCGTTCGTAGGTGTTTGTGTGCTTGGTAGCTTAGCTTGTTACTTATTAGCCAGCTAAGGATGTAACCCTTTATGCATACATATACATTTTAGTTTATGATTCAGCCTTGGGTAAGACTTTTATAGTCTATGGCTATGACGCCCATAATGCTAAATGGGAGCAAATGTTAAAAGGGGACCCAATTATCCCAGTGGGGGCCGCCGAAGCTAACCGGAGCCGTAGCTAGCCCTTTGCGGCTCCGTTAGCTTCGGCCAGCGGCGGAGCCCGGCGTTATAACTGGAGATCAAGGAATGCAGCGAAACGCGGAATTGGTTCGCCTGCAGCCTGCTGTAGTATTAGCTAAAGAAATGATGTTGAACCAGGCTTATTAAGCTGAACATCGCCACAATTGTTCTGCTATGTATCGGTACTTATTTTATTTTCTTAACGTGTGAATGACAAGCATTAAGAATATTAACAAATAGCTATTTATCTTGCATATTGTCTCGTTTGACTATGAATGTAACGTTTATATAGTGGAACTACACTGTTTTATCAAAACCAAAGTGCCACGCAGTAACTTGGTCCATGCTTGTATTTCAGCAGGAAATGTGCAACCTAGATTACATTTACCAACACAGACTATATAGAAATATTTGTAAAAGTTGTTCATGCGTTATTAAGTGAATATGGCATTAACCCTCTTGTTGTCTTTGGGTCGGTTTTCATGTATTTTTGAATAAAGGTTTCCTTTAGGTGATCCAGACAGGCTGGACCAGTGGGTGCTGAACATCCGGAGGAATAAATGGACCCCCAACGTTTCTTCTCGCCTGTGCAGTGAACACTTTGAGAGTCATCACTTCAGCACGGACTCATGGGTACAGATCCTTTTTTTAAATAACTTGGTTCCATTTGTGAGTGTAAATTGTTGTTACTAATTAAATACATGTTATACATCATACAATGCTAAATAATTGTTATGGCACAGCTTGCTCATCAGTTTTAGTAATGTTCTTTTGATTAAAGGCCAAATTAAGATTTTGCCTGTTAAGTATAGAAACATAGAAATCGAATTGTTTTGCAAACCATCACATTTCTCTTCAATTTATGCAAAGACTCTTTATCATAGATAGAGAATTGCCATTTTCCCCACTATGTTAAAAACAGATGAATTATATTACCTTTTTTTACATTATTTTAATAGCAACATTCATTCATCTGTTGTCATCTTATAACTTATTTATCTTAACAGCTATCACTGTAAAAAAAAAAGGATTTCATTTCATTTGACTATACAATATTTATCTTTACATTCTGTTCTTGCATATGTCTTATTATATTTACGTGTATATAGATTTCTGCCTGCACTCATTTATTATTCTTAATTTAATTTTGAATTTCTTTTATTGTTTTATGTCTTATATAACTATGTTGCATCGTTGGAGGAGCTCGGGACAGATGATTTGCATTGCCATTCCTACACTGTAGCCTATGTGCTATGACATAAATCCTTAGAATCTGAATCTTGGAAACACGTAATTGTTGAATGGATTAACTCATAGTTAACATGTTGGCCCTCTATTGTCTTTTATAATGCACTCTTACATTTAAAACAACATTATTCAAAAGAAAGTTGAATATCTACAGACCTCAAAAAGTTATTTTATGTGTTTTTGTTTATTATTTTTATTAGGGAAGGAGATGCCTGAAAAACACTGCAGTGCCCACCATTTTCTATTTCACCAAAGAACAACAGCCTGGAAGGAAAAGCAGGTGAGTAGCAATGAGGAGGTCAGTGACAGTCCTAGTTCGACTGTTAATAGCAATGAGGAGGTTGCAGATGTAGACCATGGAAGTGGTGAAAACAGTCTTGCTGCTGATCAGAGCAATATCATTATGATACAAGACACACCTGAAGAAGCCTTTGTTGTTCCACATGTGGAGCATAATGACATTCCAACAGTCAATGCTTGTGAGGATGTTGGTTTGGGTAGCAGCAGCCAACAAACAAAACACATTGGAAAGCAGGCAGACTCCGCCTCTGTTCACTCTTACACTTGGGCTTTAAACGAAGACGGGTCATACTGAATAGTTTGTGCACACATTTTTAACATGTGATCTTTCATGTAGGACGCTTGAGGGAAGTCGCAACGCCTCGGCCAATGTGATGTCTTCTCCACGTGAAAGAGATTGAAGGCATCATTTATAACTTGAGACCATTTTCCAAAAGTTATGACTTTTATTGGCTTAGGCAGTAATGGATTACATCTAACACGAATCAAGATCGTATAGAAACAAAGGAAAGTGTAATCCTTAGTTACATAGGAAAAGATGTAATCGGATTAGTTTGACTTTTTTTAATAATAGGGAAACTCAGGATTACAATCTTATTCAAAACCTAAAAAGAGTGTGTTTGTTGTAAAATGATCAAATGGTATCTCTTCTCTGGAAGCCGTACTGTTCTGTAGGCGAATACTTTCATCGTGAATCTATACGCCTACTGCCTGAATCTGCTTTATGGTATTATATTATACATTTAAGTAAAAAAATCATATTAATATTTCTTCTCTCCTGTGTTTATTTGCATTTGATATTGAGGTAATCCAAAAGAAACATAAAGTCATCAGGTTACATTACTTTGATATCTTGATACTCACATTAAGTTACTGGTTGTGTTTTTGGAAAGTAGTCCTCCCAACCCTGAACATAAGTTATATCATTTTAATTACTGATACAGTTGTTGCACATCTTTAATTTATTTTCTAGTGTATTTAAGTCATAAAATTATTCGAAACCTTTACTTTTCATAAAATGCAAGATGTAACTTTCAATGTGTGTATTTATCACATTTCCAATGTGAAATAGATCTGATTAAATAAAGAGTAAAAGCACAATCTTAAATGTTGACATTTATCATGTTCCTATGCTTATTGTTAATGTAGTGGTGTTATAAACAAAATGTTGTCGTAAAGAAATTAAGATGTTTTTTATTTGTTGACAAAATATGTAAAGTTGATGCTCACAACATGTGGGAACATTTATGGAGAAAAATATTTCTATTGTAAAACAAATATTTATCTGCAAACTGAAGGAAACTCTCTAAAAGGTATTCTCTGCTGTGACGTTACGACCCTGTAGGGATTGTGGGTATTGCACTTCATAAATACATTCTATGGTATGCTTATGACATATTTGATGCAGAAATACATGGGATTAGGGGAGACCTTCTTGTTGTTTGCATTGTCACTGATAAATGACAGCGTAGTATTCATTGTCAAGATGTTGTGCTTTTAAACTTGGGACTCTTTGCAGACTGCTACGGCTTGGGAAAAGACTTGAGCCTTAATGTGTAATGTTTTCTGTATTGTATGGTAAGCTTTCATTTGATCGTCCCATTTGGATGTGATAGCTAACATTTTCAGTAAGCAGTAGACAAAAGAAGTGAAAATATGAATGCAATTTATTTTCAATATTTACATAAATACAGAATTATTTTAACAAATAAAATAACAAAAAACATCATAACAAATACAAAATAAAAGGTTTGACAGACAGCCATGGCCAGCATGGGCCTGGAGAGCTACAGAGTCCATTGGGGGAAGAGGGGGGATGTGGGGAAGAGGAAGAGCAGCCATGCTAACAGTGTTATGGCTACAGATGTAATATCTAACTCAACATTAGCCATGACAGTCTGGGCTTAGCAAGGGCCTTAGAATACATACTCTAAAGGCCAAATCCAAAAACAGTGATACTGACATTTTAGCAGTTCACAGTCTTTGGAGATGGTCTTTCAGGCAATTAGCTAGTGACTTAAAAAAAATATCATTTCCCCTAGGGAAATGGTCTGCAGAGTCAAAACCCTCAAAGTACACCCTGTAGCGAGTAAAACTCTAAAACAGAAAATACCTCCCCAAAACGCCTCGTTGGAGATACGTCACTGTCCATTTGATTCTTCCGGGTACATCATGATGTCATGTCGTCCCCGGAACGAAATGGACCAATCCGTGGAGCCGTTACGTTACGTCCGCGGAGCCGTTACGTTAAGCCCCCGCTGATTGGTCCAAATTGACCAATCCACGGACTTCCTCACACACTCAGTGCAGCTCTGCTGATCTCTCCTCCCTGGCTGCAGGCTGATAACAGACAGTTGGGATCGCGGTGAAATTCTCTCTGCAGACCCATTCTCACAGCGTTTATCAACCTTTTTCTTACTCAATATCAAGCACACTTATTGTGTTTACTTCGGCTGTGACTTTGTGTGTGCTCAGCTGTGTTTCGCTGTGTATCGCTAAACAAGGAAATCACACCTCCACGGAGCTCAGCGCGATTCACAACGTCCCGACCAATCGGAGCACCATGGGCTCACAGGGAGGGGGGGGGGGGCAAGAGCTGCAACGAGCCGTTTAGTGGAGAGAGTGAATACACGTAGTTTACAGAGATGCTGTATGCGCAACCCTGTCTCCTAAAAATTACGTTCCCACAGAACTAAACTGCATTCTCAATTACGTTTAGCAAGAAACGTATTTTCTCCCACGTTACGTTCGTTATGAACGTATCTCAAATACGTTTATTTTCTACATATCTTCTAGAAACATATTTTCTCCCACGTTACGTTCGTTATGAACGTATCTCAAATATGTTTATTTTCTACATATCTTTGCCATTTATTGTCTTGCTTATAATAATGATAATAGTCATTTATAAATATCATTTTAGAGCACACATTTGAAATCAGTAGGCGAGGCTGTAATTTCTCCAGCTGTTACTCTCATGAGCGAGGCAGAAAATAATAGTTTTAACATGCCAAAAAGCTGCTGTGTCGTTTATTGCACCTCAAACATAAAAAAAATCCAGAGTTATGTGTTTCTGTACTTCCTCTAAGAAGAAAGGACAGTAACAGAAGATCTCTGTGACGCCAGATGTGGTGTTGTTAATGCGATATGATATCCGAAAAACATTTCAGTTTAGTATGGCCGAAGACACTACACTACCCATAATCCCCAGCTATCGTTTGGGACTACAGTCCCGTTGACAAACCTTGTGATTAATCTTCAAGCTCTGTGATTGGATGTTGGAGTGGCAGTGCGCCAAGGTTACGCCGAGCGTCAAGCTCTTTGAAATGGAACGAAACCACGGCAGATTATTCAAAACTGGACTCGAACGCCCCCCCAGAACTACACATGCTGGCTATTGTGTTTCGCAACATGTTCTCTATGGCACGTCTCTACTGGGAATTGTAGTTTTAAAAGACGTTTTCGTTTTTCCAAAAATTAGAAGTTGACAGTATTAAACTGTGTACAGCCCTGGAGGTTTAGGCGATAGGAAACACATTGGTGTGTACACATTTAAAACATGTAATTAATAAATGGGTGGAAATTGCTTGTGTCCATAATGCGCAGCATTAATATATACCCACATGGCAGCTCATTGTTACTTTGTAATTCTACTCCACTACAATTCAGAGGTTAACCTGGTATTTTTACTCCACTACATTTATTTTAGTTACTCTGCAGATTCTGATTAATGATGTGAAATATAAACAACCCTTAAAGCAGACTTTAGTTACACCTGAGTAAAATTCAGGGAAAGGTGATTGTCAAGTGTCAACAATCAGGCAAGATATTTGGTGCTTGAGAAGACTAAACATTTATCTGCAGATCTCTATAAAGTATATTAATTACTCGTTATTCTCTACTAATAGTTAATTAAAAACTGTATATAATTGCTATTTTGCACATCCCTTTCAAGATTTCAAGATTTTCTAAGGTTTATTGACATATCATATACACAACTAGTGTAGTTATGCAATGAATGAAAAACTTGGGTCACAGGTTCCTCAACAATGCATTACGACATCTATCAATATCAATCAATCAATGTTTATTTATATAGCCCAATATCACAAATGTTACATTTGTCTCAGTGGACTTCACAGTTTGTACAAAATATCAGTATGACAATACGACACCCTCTGTCCTTAGACCCTCACATCGTACAAGGAAAAACTTCCGAAGAAAACCCACAGTTTTAAAGGGAAAAATGGGAGAAACCTCAGGGAGAGCAACAGAGGAGGGATCCCTCTCCCAGGACGGACAGACGTGCAATAGATGCCGTGTGTAAATTGAAAAGATAATACATTTGCAACATAGGTAGTCCAAATGTTTGGAAATGCATGTGTGTATAATAGGAAGATGAATCCACGAGGATATCCATCCAGGACCTATGATCCAGGACCACAGCCACGACTCAAGATCCAGGGCTCGCGATGCAGGACACAGGACCGCAGGATCATCCATGACTCCGGATCCCAGCGTATATAGACACCAAAAAGAAAGACATTTGGGGAAGCTGGGTTAATGGGAACATGAGAGTACACAGGTATAGACAGAGAGAAGGAAGAAGTAAGATGTCCCCCGACAAACTAAGCCTATATCAGCAAAACTAGGGGCTGAATCTAATCAGCCCTAACTATAAGCTTTATCAAAAAGGAAGGTCTTAAGCGCACTCTTAAAAACGGATAGGGTGTCTGCCGCCCGAACACAAACTGGAAGCTGATTCCACAAATGTGGAGCTTGATAAGAAAAGGCTCTGGCTCCCATTGTACTTTTAGAGACTCTAGGAACAACCAACAACCCTGCATTCTTGGAACGCAATGCCCTAGTAGGACAGTAGGGTATAATGAGTTCTTTAAGGTAAGATGGCGCCTGCCCATTAAGGGCTTTGTAGGCGAGAAGAAGAATTTTAAATTGTTCTATAGGGAGCCAGTGTAAGGCAGCCAGAACAGGAGTAATGTGGTCCCTTTTCCTAACTCTGGTTAGTACACGAGCTGCAGCATTTTGAATCAGCTGAAGCGACTTGACTGACTTCTTGGTACACCCTGATAATAAAGAGTTACAATAATCCAGCCTTGAAGTAACAAATGCATGGACTAGTTTCTCTGCATCGTTTTGAGGCAAGATATGCCTGATTTTTGCAATGTTACGTAGATGGAAGTAGGCGGGCCTTGAAATTGATTTTATGTGGGCGTTAAAGGATAAATCCTGATCAAATATAACACCAAGATTCCTTACAGTCTCACTGGAGGCCAAATTAATGCCATCCATAGTTAGTATATCTTTAGATAATTTGTTTCGTAGATTCTTCGGGCCAAGTACAATAACTTCAGTTTTGGTCGTGTTTAACATCAAAAAGTTTAAGGTCATCCACGTTTTTAAGGCCTTGAGGCAGTCTTGAATTTTATTTAGATGATTAATTTCATCAGGCTTGATTGATAAATATAGTTGAGTATCATCTGCATAACAATGAAAATGTACAGAATGATTCCTTATAATATTGCCTAACGGAAGCATTTATAATGTGAACAAAATAGGTCCGAGCACTGAGCCCTGTGGCACTCCATGGCTAACTTTGGTTTGCGTGGAAGATTCATCATTGACACGCACAAACTGAGAGCGTTCAGATAGATAGGACCTAAACCAGCCTAAAGCAGTTCCCTGTATGCCAACTAAGTGCTCTAGTCTTTGCAATAAGATATCATGGTCGATAGTATCAAATGCAGCACTGAGATCGAGCAAAACAAGAATAGAGACAAGTCCCTTGTCAGAGGCTATTAGAATGTCATTTGTGACTTTAACCAGAGCTGTCTCTGTGCTATGATGTGTTCTAAAGCCAGACTGAAAATCTTCAAATAAATCATTGTTTTTTAAGTAATCACACAGCTGTTTTGCGACCGCTTTCTCAAGAATTTTTGAGAGGAACGGAAGATTAGAAATAGGTCTATAATTGGCTAAAACCTCTGGATCGAGGTTGTGCTTTTTAAGAAGCGGTTTTATCACTGCTACTTTGAATGATTGTGGAACATAGCCTGATAATAAAGACATATTCATAATATTTAATAAAGAAGTGCTAATTAATGGAAAAACTTCCTTCAACAGCTTAGTTGGAATTGGGTCTAACATACACGTTGATGGTTTAGAAGAGAGAATCATTGAATTTAATTGTTCAAGGTTAATGGCTGAAAAGTATTCTAGTTTACTATCTAGTGTAATATTATAACTTAGGTTTCCGGGAGCTGTTGATAACACTATACTGGTCAAAGGCAAGAGGTCATTAATTTTGTTTCTAAGAGTAACAATTTTATCGTTAAAAAAGCACATAAAATCATTACTACTGAGTGCTATGGGAATAGAAGGCTCAATCGAGCTGTGGCTCTCTGTCAGCCTGGCTACAGTGCTGAAAAGAAATCTTGCATTATTCTTATTCTCATCTATTAATGAAGAGTAGTAGGCTGCTCTCGCTTTACGCAGTGCTTTCTTATATTCATTGAGAGTAATATGCCAAATTAAACGAGATTCTTCAAGTTTAGTGGAACGCCATATCCTTTCAAGTTGTCTCGACTTTTGCTTTATTTTGCGGGTTTCGGCATTATGCCATGGAGCTAATCTATGTTGTTTTATTTTCTTCTTTTTCAAAGGAGCAACAGAGTCTAATTTTATTCGCAGCGCATCTGTAGCACTATCAACAACATGATCAATTTGGGGTGGTGTACATTTTGTATAAGTTTCCTCCCCTACATGCAGACATGCTATCGAGTTAAGTATTGGTGGAATCTCTTCCTTAAATGTGGCTATAGCACTAACAGATAGGTTTCTGCTGCAGGAGCTTTTGACTAATGCTTTGTAGTCTAGTAACAGTACTTCAAAAGTTACTAAGAAATGGTCGGATAAAGCAGGATTATGCGGTTCGACTAATAGTTGCTCAATTTCAATACCATAAGTCAGAACAAGGTCGAGAGTGTGATTATAGCAGTGGGTTGGTTTATTTACACTCTGACAGAAACCAACAGAATCTAATATAGAGTTAAATGCAACAGTAAGGCTATTTTTATCATCGTCAACATGAATATTAAAGTCACCTACGATAATTACTTTATCTGTTTTAAGAACCAAAGTTGATAAAAACTCAGAGAATTCTGATAAGAATTCTGAATAGGGACCTGGTGCACGGTACACTGTAACAAATAAGATTGGCTGCAAAGTTTTCCAGGTCGGATGCGTAAGACTAAAAACGAGACTTTCAAAGGAGGTATAATTTAATGTTGGTTTAGTATTGATAAGTAAACTTGAGTCAAAGATTGCTGCAACTCCAGCTCCTCGGCCCACGCCTCGGGCAATATGAGTATTGATATGGCTGGGTGGAGTGGCCTCATTTATGCTGACATATTCTTCATGTCTCAACTAAGTTTCAGTGAGACAGCATATATCAATATTATAATCTGATATTAAATCATTTACCAATATTGCTTTAGATGCTAGAGATCTTATGTTTAAGAGACCACATTTAATATTCCTGTTTTGTTGCACTGTAGTAGTTGTTACATTTACTTGTATTAGGTTATTATGTATGACACCTCTATTAGGTTTTATCTTTAATTGTCCTTGGGCAGACACACACACCGCTAATATTGGGTATTTTATTGGGTTCGGGATTCCTATGGATGACTGCCTAGGAGAGAGCGCAGAGAAGCGTGTAAGACTGCGACTCCGCCTTCTGGTCTCAACTCCAGTTTGTCATGGATTAAAACAAAGCCCTGAAATGTTTGCCGAAATGAGATGTGCACCTTCCAAAGTAGGATGAATGCCGTCTCTCTTAATCAGACCAGGTTTTCCCCAGAAAGCTGTCCAATTATTTACGAAGCCCACATTGTTTGCTGGGCACCACCAAGACAACCAGCGCTGAAATGATGACATGCGGCTATACATGTCATCATTGATCAGATTGGGGAGGGGACCAGAGAATCTTACGGTGTCCGACATTGTTTTAGCATAACTACACACCGATTATGTGTGTATACCTCCACCATTAAACTGTCGTATTCTGCACATTTCTTATACTATCTACATAGATAAGAGTATAATTAATGCGTATAATATCAGTTTAATAATAAAGAAAGTGCTTCAACATAGTTAACATTGCAGGAAAGCAATACATTAGACGTTAAGTACTTTGTCAGGCTTAATAGTTATCTGTAGATAGATACCCCCAAAGCTTTTTTCTTATTTGAAAGAAGACCTTAATCTAAAGTATTCTTTAATGTGTTAATAAAGGTTAATTAGTTTGTCTGTTTTGCACATCCTCCTATTAATATCTTTGTACATCCAGCACTAAACTGTTTTATTGTAGAGATCACTTACAGTATCTTCTTGATTTTTTTATATTCTATACTTCTATCATTGACCTTCTATTTTCCCCCTATGAAAGTATGTACTCTTAATATGTTTTTCATCAAATAACATTATTCAACAAAAATAACATTATTCAACAAAAATAATTCAATAACGTGCTTTAACCACTAGGCGGTGCACACAAGGTACACACAGCATACTAATAATAACTTTGTATTTATTAGTGTAGGACACTTATGTATGTATAACATCTGAAGATGTGTAGTTTTATTCATGTTTTTACATAATTTTACAGGATATTGCTATACTATTTCTCATGCTTTACTTCTACACATTAATATCTGATTTGTAAAACATCACAGACAGAAAGGCATATCCGTCATTTAATGGTAAGCTATTGAAATTGTGATTCCATAGATGTGTCTCCCATCACCCAAATCCCCTGACTATTCTCTCAACTCAGTATTTACATTCTTATATTCAAAGAAAATCAGTAATATCTTTAAAAACGACAAGTCCTTTTCTATCAGCTGTGCACCGTTATGGTGTAAATATAACCTATCTACTAATTGGATCAAATATAAAAGTCAGCCGAATTAGTATTGATACTGCAAGGAGACGTATTTTGTGAAAAGAAATGCAATAATAATTGTTGATATATTTATGATCCACGTCACATATTCAGTTTTGGCGGTAGTTCTCCTGTTTGTCCAGAAGTCTTCTCATCAGGGCTCTATAAATAAAGAACTACGGCAGATGTGTAATATTTAATGCAGCCGAACCGTGTATTACAATGCCGTTATGTGATGACTTCCAAAGAGAAAAGCAAGAACACTCGGAATAAAGTATTATTATTATTTTTATTTTTTTTTCGGATATCATATCGCATTAACATCATATCCCAACATGCATTGGGGCTAAACATCCAATCAACGAGCTTCAAGCTGAGGATCTTGGGTAATCTGTTCAGTGGGTTTGTGTGTATCCTCAAAATGTCCCTTATAAGCCTACGTCTGTTTCCGGAGACTTTATTTACGGCTAAAAAGCCCAAGATTATAGAATTAAACGAATAAATAAAAACAAGGATAATTGTGTGTTATTTTTGAGTAAATAAGGAAAAAAAGATTTTCAAAAATACAGATTTCAGTATTTTGAGGCTCTAAGCCATTTATTTTCCTCACAGATGGGAAAAAAAGTCCGACATTATACGATTTAAAATAAAAAGATAAAACACTGGCATGTAATTTACGTTAGAATAAATAGAATGGTTTTGAATAATAGATGAGAGTAAAATCTACGTCACTTTACAGCCCCGCCCACTTTTGGGGAAACCAACGCTGTCATTTGAACGGCGATCAAGCCTGAAGCCACAGAGATCTTCTGTTACTGTCCTTTCTTCTTAGAGGAAGTACAGAAACACGTAACTCTGGATCTGTTTTAATGTTTGAGGTGCAATAAACGACACAGCAGCCTTTTGGCTGTTAAAACTATTATTTTCTGCCTCATGAGAGGAACAGCTGGAGAAATTACAGCCTCGCCTACTGATTTCAATGTGTGCTCTAAAATGATATTTATAAATGACTATTATCAATATTATAAGCAAGACAATAAATGGCAAAGATATGTAGAAAACGTATTTAAGATACGTTCATAACGAACGTAACGTAGGAGAAAATACGTTTCTAGCTAAACGTAATTGAGAATGCAGTTTAGTTCTGTGGGAACGTCATTTTTAGGAGACAGGGTTGGTATGCGAAACCAATGTGAGTTTGGAAAATTGCACAGTATAAATCTATTCTAGTAGACCTCAACAATGGAATTATGATCAGTGGAAATGGCCATGACATGGGACCTTTAATAAAATAATATCCAGGGGATGCATGCAGAGCTGTCATTGGCTGAGATAAGTCCGGCCGTGCGTCACGACTCTTTTAAACATCTCTGTTCCCGGAAATGCATCCGCGAAGGAGCCGTGGAGGACCCATCAGTGTATCCTCGGTTATAGCTCCTCCAGAGAGCCTCCTCGACGCTCGATCCTCGGTCCTCGAAGTGCATTTAGAGAAATGAGATGTCCTTCAACATGGCGCGCTGAAATTCATTTCCGGGTCACTACCGGAGGACCGAGGAGTCGAGGAGGGGGATTTGATGAAATGAGAAAGGGCCCGGATAGTGACAACCATAGATATATATAAACACTAGATGACTCCCCGCGCTGCTGGCCAATGGAGACCGACGTTGCCACTTGGCCGCCATCTTGCCACAGGCAGTTCTCTCATTCATAACATTATGGTTTACTATTTAAATATCCATAGCTTGCTCAATTTTCAAACAATTTTCAAACGGTTTGGTTTTTTATAAACATCAAAGATGTAGTTATGATACTGCATACTTATAATCATGGACTTTCATATGAAAATAACATTAATCAGATAAAGCAATAGCTACACACACACACACACACACACACACACACACACTGTTAGAGATTAAGAGGGATATCTTGTCCGCATTTCAAATCTCCGCGCGTCCTTATCAAGCTGGTTAAAAAACACAGGAAGGAATCCAGAGCTACCAAGTAATCGTTAAACAATCATCCACTTTAATGGTAATATGACAATGCAATACAATCAATACAGTACAAATTCAATACAGCTATCTATGGGATCCCTACATTACCTGATGCATTTCAGCCAGCCAGCCGGAGGAAAGAGATTGAACCCAGCGTGTGTCTGTGCTTTATACTGGTCTTACAATGGGATGGGAGGAGTTATCTGATCCTCCCTTGTGGACCTCCCTGATTGGCCGCCCAAATAACATAAACACCTCAGACCTTAGGTCAGCCTTATCTCTTGATCTAAGATGGCTGCCAACCAAGCCATGCTCTCAGCCTTCCCCATTGTCCCTTTGTTCTCCAAAACACATGTCAGCAGGCCCAAATCCAGCTCACGGTTTTACACAGATTATTTCCCATTTAAGCTTATTCATAGTTTGCTAACATGAATACATACAAATATTTCACTTCAATAACACACACACACACACACACACACACACACACACACACACACACACACACACACACACACACACACACACAAGGTATTTATATTAAATATTTGCCGGTGTATATATTTCCATTTATTTTATTATATTGTTAATATTTAAAATAAATTATAAATAAATTATAAAATTAAAATACATTTATATTTTATATATACAAATCGGTCTCATGTTACCACTCTGTAAGCCAAGAGTTGTTAATTGAGCAATGCCTTAGCTTGAAGAACAGGGACACAACTAATGACAAGAGCATCCATCCATCCATCCATCCATCTTCTTCCGCTTATCCGTGGTCGGGTCTCGGAGGTATCAGTTCCAGCAGAGAGCCCCAAACTTTCCTTTCCCCTCATCAACCAGCTCTGACTGGGGGATCCCAAGGTGCTCCCAGGCCAGCAAAGAGATATAATCCCTCCACCTGGTCCTAGGTCTACCCCTTGGTCTCTTCCCAGCTGGACGTGCCTGGAACACCTCCCTAGGGATAATGAGTTGTAATGGGCAGTGGGTTCACTCAGCATGATAACATTTGCCCATCTGACTAAAAACCAATATCCTTTTTAACAGTGTAGTGTCAATTTGAATGCTCAGAGTTAGCATATATTTAGGTAACTACATTATTTCGCTAATTGATGTGCCATATTACAAATAGCTCTGTTCAAGGCTGCAACGTCTGTATTTCTCTGCTTGGTCGAGAGGCAAGAATGTGTTTCAGGCAAATCATTGACTTTCTTTATTTCATTTAATTGTACTTATTTGTTATGTATTACCTTCACTTTTGTTATTGTTTAATGATTATCTTGTGTTTTTTGTTTTCAGTTGTAATCTTCTCTGCAGGAGCTGCAGGGATGTTTACTGTTTCCGTGGTGACGCCTGGACCGTTACGACCCGTCCACACAGCGGCGTACGTTGAAGCTTCCAACGCTTCTGCCCATTCACTTTGAATGGGGTGACCTCACTTTTAGCCGAACTGCATTTTGGGAAGCGACGTGGAGCGTTGCTGGCGTTGCTCACTTCAAAAGTTGAGCAATGTTCAACTCTTGGCGCCTCAGAAGCGTCAGCCAATGAAATCCCGTTTATGCAAATCTGCCAGTACAAGCGCTAGCCAATCAAACCGCGTGTATGCTGGGAGAGACTACGCAGGTCATTTCCTCATATTCCAAAAAAATGGAGGGAAAATTCATTATAGCGGTAGTGAACCACCCTGTGCTGTATGATCAGTCTCTGTTCATCTACCGGGATACAAACCGGAGGAGCGAGGCATGGAGGGAGGAGGCATGGAGGGAGGAGGCAGAGACAGTGGGTGAAACTGGTAGGTTTTCGCCTGTTTGGGGATTTTATATCCAGTTTACTTCGTTTTAACATTGCTATTGCTTTGTATGTCGGGGGCGGGAGATTCATGTGATTGGTTGTTGGTCGCGTTGCTCGCAAAAAATCCCCAAGCTTCAGACACGCCCACCGCCAAGCGTCAACGCACGCTGCTGTGTGGACGCTCCGTTAGCCACAGTTGAAGAAGAGGCGGTTTGAGCGTTCCTCATTACCTCAGGTTTGCATGCTGACACCTCTGTGGGGTTGACAAGAACTAGGTCGAGTGTTTGGCTAATGGATGATATGGTGTCTTATAACGGGACTTTACTGCCCTGAGTTTGGCCTCTCAGGCTGTCTCAGTTTCTGTTATAAGCAAGCGGCAAACTCTGGGGAACAGCCGGGACGCCAATACGGAAGTGCCACACACTGCAGTTCATACATGGGCCGCTAGGGACTGGCTGCAGAAAGGAGCAATTTCCATAGACCCCCATGTTAAAATGCCCAACTTTACAGCAGAAAAAAACATGTTTCTACCCATGGATGCAATAAATATTATTATCGATATAGTTAGATTCCACCTTCATGATTATGAATCTGTGAGTGAATTGTTTTCTAACACGACCCTTTGATTTATATTAGGTCTTAAAGTTTTTGCATAAATTAGGGCGTGGTCACTTTGATGGACACGTACATGCCTCACTGTCAGCTAACAGCAACTTGTCCACTCTGCTAGGCTACAACCATAGAGGCTACAACGTTAGTTAGTCATAGTACTGTACTTGACCCTTTAGCTTTAGCCGTGTTCGTGGTGATTGTGCCTTTTAGGGAATATTGTTACAAATACCAGACAATTAAAATGTCGTGCTGTGCGCTTGAATGTACTAACAGAACTTCCAAGAAGTCTAAAATGATAATATTATACATGTTAACCCCGTTCGCAGGTGTTTGTGTGCTTGGTAGCTTAGCTTGTTACTTATTAGCCAGCTAAGGACGTAACCCTTTATGCATACATATACATTTTAGTTTATGATTCAGCCTTGGGTAAGACTTGTATAGTCTATGGCTATGACGCCCATAATGCTAAACGGGAGCAAATGTTAATAGGGGACCCAATTATCCCAGTGGTGGCCGCCGGAGCTAACGGAGCCACAGGGGGCTAGCTCCAGCCGGCGTCCCGGAGCTAGCCCACTGCGGCTCCGTTAGGTCCGGGCGGTGGAGTCCGTCTTTTCTCAACGTGTGAATGACAAGCATTAAGAATAACTAAATATAGCTAATTCTCTTGCAGATTGTCTGATTTGATTATGAATGTAACGTTTATATAGGGGAACTACACTGTTAGCAGTAACTTCTGATAGAGATTAAAAGGGATATCTGGTCCGCTTTTCAAACCTCCGCGCGTCCTTATCTAGCTGGTTATAACACAGGAAGGAATCCAGAGCTACCAAGTAACCGTTAAACAATAATCTACTTTAATGGTAATATGACAATGCAATACAATCAAATACAGTACAAATTCAATACAGTTATCTTTGGGATCCCAACTTTACCTGATGCATTTGAGCCAGCCAGCCAGCAAAGAGCCAGCCAGCCAGCCAGCCAGCCAGCCAGCCAGCAAAAGAGAATGAACTAACTTCAAACCCAACATTTATACCCAAAAATCACCGGAGGAGCCGAGTCAGTCTATCTCATTGGAAGATGTAAAAGATGACTTTTCTTAGCGAATCAGCACGAGCCAGCCAGGATAATAAACAAGTGTCTCTGAGAGGGTAATAAAATGTATCTGGCGTCCGTTATCTCACTTTCCTGCATAGACTTTCACACACACACTTTCCTGCACATTCCAGAGGCCTGAGCTCTGTCCACATAATATCCCTTTGTTCACAAAGATAATACATATTAATACCCTCATATGAATACAAAGTAATCAAACACACACATATACTATTCAAGATATGATGACTTCCCTGAAACATGACATACTGGAGATCTTAAGCAGAAGGAACTCTCATCCAACTCTCACCCTGCCATCTATACCTCCCCCACAGAGCAATAAAACCTGTTCACTCCAAGCACCCCAGAATGTTTGAGCAAGTTTTAGTCCTCACATTTATGAAAGGATAAAACAGAGAAACCAATACAAAACACAAACACAGGTATTGTTTAAACAGTATTCACTTAACTGCTACTATTGATAATTTCCAGAGAAACTCAAGGGGCCTCTTTTAATATCTGGAAGTTGCAACAAGACTTTCTGCCATTTCAAATGTAACACACTTCCCAAATATCAGATGATAATAATCTGCACTTCGTATGCATGTATTTCATGTTAGCTTAGCTTCTTAGCCTGAGCTAGCTCTGTTTACTTCCAGTTCGGAGGCAGCAGGTCCCGCCTCGGCTCCGCCTCTTTGCCCTTATTTGGAGCAGGCGGGATTAGACTCTGACGTCACAGTCGAGCCGTTAGTGGCCGACTCCGCCTACTAAGGGCTTCATGGCAACTCTGCAGAATCCTATGGGTGACGTCACGGACACTACGTCCATTTATATATACAGTCTATGGTTATAAGCCCAAATATATGACTGTTTAAATTTGGAAGTAAGCATTTTGAAAGAGAGTTTAAATATAGGGCTGTGATTAGGCACAATAGGCGCGTTCACACCAAGTACTTTTCCCACAAAGGTTCCTGAGAACTTAGTTCATGAGAACTCTTTTAGTTCTCATGAACAAAAGCAGATCGCGTTCACACCATAGACTGTATATATAAATGGACGTAATGCTTGTCATTCACACGTTGAGAAAAGACGGACTCCACCGCCCGGACCTAACGGAGCCGCAGGGGGCTAGCTCCGGGACGCCGGCTGGAGCTAGCCCCCTGCGGCTCCGTTAGCTCCGGCGGCCACCACTGGGATAATTGGGTCCCCTATTAACATTTGCTCCCGTTTAGCATTATGGGCGTCATAGCCATAGACTATAAAAGTCTTACCCAAGGCTGAATCATAAACTAAAATGTATATTTATTAGGGCTGTCAGTCGATTAAAATAGTTAATCGCGATTAATCGCAAATTAATCTCACATTTTTGATCTGTTCTAAATGTACCTTAGAGGAATATTTTTTCAAGTTTTTAATACTCTTATCAACATATGAGTGGACAAATATGCTTTATGCTAATGTTTATTATCATTTGAACAATGAGAAATATTCTCATGAATATTAAACACAACAACCTCTGAACATTACAAATATTCGCCTCAATTCAACCTCTCATACAATAATACAATACTGTGTGTGTGTGTGTGTGTGTGTGTGTGTGTGTGTGTGTGTGTGTGTGTGTGTGTGTGTGTGTGTGTGTGTGTGTGTGTGTGTGTGTGTGTGTGTGTGTGTGTGTGTGTGTGTGTGTGTGTGTGTGTGTGTGTGATGGATCGTTGGAGCTATGTGCAACTCAAGGCATATGCTCGAACGGGAGCTGCCTGGACGCTGCAATCATGTTGCACTATCTGTGCTGAGTGTGCTGACTTTTTGTACAATGTCCCACTGTCTGGCTTCCTGCATAAAGTCAAGTGCTCGGCGCAGTTGTGGCGAAATGTCGCTCCTCTGTTTTCATTTAAACAGCTCCTTATATACGTTAGCGCAGCTAGCTAGCACCAGATGCTAACAACAATGCACGTAAGGTCTCTCTCTCGCTCGCTCGGGCCACACATACACACACCCTCCCGGTCCTCCCGATGGCCAGTCGGTGCCTGCCGGTGAGCGTGGAAGTGTGGTCTGCCGCAAGCAGACATCAGCTTGTAGATGGTATTTTAAACTCGATGCGCTCTGAAACTACGGGGCGGCAGAGGGAAAAAAATACACATGCGTTAATCGCGTTAAAAGAATTAGTGCGTTAATTTTTGTATGCGTTAACGCGTTATTAACGTTAACTTGACAGCCCTAATATGTATGCATACAGGGTTACGTCCTTAGCTGGCTAATAAGTAACAAGCTAAGCTACCAAGCACACAAACACCTGCTAACGGGGTTAACATGTATAATATTACATTTTACTCACCGAAAAAAGCTGAGAGTAGACTTCTTGGAAGTTCTGTTAGTACATTCAAGCGCACAGCACGACATTTTAATAGTCTGGTATTTGTAACAATATTCCCTAAAAGGCACAATCACCACGAACACGGCTAAAGCTAAAGGGTCAAGTACAGTACTATGACTAACTAACGTTGTAGCCTCTATGGTTGTAGCCTAGCAGAGTGGACAAGTTGCTGTTAGCTGACAGTGAGGCATGTACGTGTCCATCAAAGTGACCACGCCCTAATTTATGCAAAAACTTTAAGACCTAATATAAATCAAAGGGTCGTGTTAGAAAACAATTCACTCACAGATTCATAATCATGAAGGTGGAATCTAACTATATCGATAATAATATTTATTGCATCCATGGGTAGAAACATGTTCTTTTCTGCTGTAAAGTTGGGCATTTTAACATGGGGGTCTATGGAAATTGCTCCTTTCTGCAGCCAGTCCCTAGCGGCCCATGTATGAACTGCAGTGTGTGGCACTTCCGTATTGGCGTCCCGGCTGTTCCCCAGAGTTTGCCGCTTGGTTCACACCCTATGGTTCACACCGAAATTAGTTCCTGGGGGAGGATTAGGCAAATTAAGCCGCTGACGTCACTTCTTCTTCTTCTGCTTTGGGTTTACTGGCAGGCCGCAAACCACTTCACGGTGTATACTGCCACCCGGAGTCCCCGGCCGGAAGTCTCCGGAATTGGGGACTGGCTTCAGTAGAAGCTGCGGGGACTCCCAGCCAGAGTCCTGCATCGGGTCGGGTACCCGACGGGTGACCCGCAAAAAAGGTGATTCGCGGGTGGTATTTTTTCAAACGCTTTTTTCCGGGTTCGGTTCTGGGTAAAACAAAGAAGATGCGGGTCGGGTCGCGGGTGTTGCATAATAAATATATTAAAATAATAATAATTTAGTTTAATGTTTGAATCCTCAGACCTCTCCCCCGCGAGATCATAACCTCTGCAGCGCATCAATCTGCTGCTGCATTGGAAATGGCTGAGCTGAAGCTCTCTACGGAGAATACAGCATTTTCAATAACACTTCCTCGAGAGCGAAACCCAACGTCTTGAGGCTTTTGGTTCCTAGATGAGAAAATAACCAACATCCCACGCTTTGAGACAAATATGCAACTGCGTGTGTTAATAATTGCACGTTTTCACTGCTCATATATAGGCTATGCGGGTTCGGGTCGGATTGCGGATCTTGTGCCGACGGGTCGGGTCGGGTTGCGGAACTAATTGGCAATATGTGCGGGTAGCAGGGCGGGTTCGGTATTGCACGTCGCGGGTGCGGGGCGGGAGCGGGTCTTGAAAATCAGACCCGTGCAGGACTCTGCTCCCAGCAGCTTCTACTGAAGCCTTCCGAGTAAATCGCCAGAACGCCGACACCTCCTCATCTCCACCGCTCCCATGTTTTATTTTGTGTTGCCATAAGTTAGTCTCTCTGCGTTTGTGCGCTGGGCTAATGCTAATGCTAATAATGCTAATGCAAGGATAATAAAATGGCGGCTTCACTAAACATTTTCGGAGTTTGACATAGGAACCTTTTTCTCCCACGAAATGGGGGTAAAAAGATTCTCTAGAACTAATTTAGTTCCTTGTGCTTTTTGGTGTGAACGCAACTAAATCGTAGTTCTCAGGAACCTTTGTGGGAAAAGTACTTGGTGTGAACGCGCCTATTGCTACTTTACGATTAACACTAACATGGTGATTTTTAGTATGTAAAATGTTTACCATTTTCACGGTAGGCTATAGCCTACTACTATATTATGTGAACATGGCATTAGCATGTTAGCATGCAGTGCTAATCAGGAGTAAACACACATGAGGCTGATGGGAATATCATTACATTTGCAGGTATTTAGTAACAACGCAAAGGAATGGAAAAAAGACAAATTGATTTATTAAAAAGTTATTTTTCCTCCGCCAAGGGATGGTTTGGTTGTTTTTTAATCAGGATTACCGAAAAACTACTGCCATTATTGTCATTAAAGGTAAGGAAAGTGTATAACACGGGCAAACGAAGAACCCATACAATTTCGCAGCTGATGTGGTGGATAGACATTCATTTTCACTTATCGAAACACATTGACCGGGGCTCTGAGTGCTAGTTTTCAATCATTCTGAATGGGAATGCATGATTTTAACCTTACGACAATATTTCACACAAAACCACACATGTTAATCTGTGAGGGGAACTACAGGAAAAAAGTCACAATATCAGGTTTTTTCAATTTATTCGGGAGTGAATAAGCTACTGTAAAATGACAACAAACTGGTTTAAATGAGCAGCAGTTTATCTATAAACCACATCAGGCGGACAAGTTGTCCCAGTTTTTCTCATCAAATATCCTATCTGCTTATTGATCGTACATTTTGGTGACACACACACACACTGGGGTTGTAAAGGGACAGTAGATGGAGAGGGGGAGTGTTTAACATTGATTTGATGAGGGTAATGGAAAAAATGCATGACTGCTCAACCCCGGATGACACACACACACACACACACACACACACACACACACACACACACACACACACACACACACACACACACAGTGATGTATAAACATCCTCTCAGCGGAGGGGGACCAGAGGCCCAGCTGTGAGTTCAGCTCCCTCCTGAATCCGTTATGAATAGAATCATAAGAAAATCCTCAGCAGTGTTTCTTCTCTGAGGTGTAAAAGTTTTGGAGAATACTGGAGGAAAGCGATTTTAATGATTTGTATTGATAGTAAACACTAAAATACTTATGCTATTATTAATCTTTTATTCCAGCATGAAGAAAAAACACATGCATTTGCCAGAAAATTCTTGTTGAAAGCAGTCTCACTTAACTTTCTGGCTAATGTCGTTAATTAGCTTAGAGCTGACAGGATTTAGCATTTTAGTCTAAGATAAATGTACATTGTTAACATAATGCGTTCATTTGGGCTGGCCTTTTAGGGGCTGCTCAAGAGGGTTCGAAATTGGCTCTTTAATTGGCAGACATAAATATATATATATTAGGGCTGTCAAACGATTACAAATTTTAATCAGATTAATCACAGTTTAAAAACGAATTAATCAGATTAATCACCTTTCGAACTATGTCCAAAATATGCCATTTCTTTATGTATATTGTGGGAATGGAAAGATAAATGAAAGAAGGCGGATATATCCATTTAACATACAGTATGTTTATTACAACATTTGTCTGTGTGTCAAAATGAAAGACAGCCCACACACCTATCAATCATCAAACCGTGGGGTCTTATTTCATTACGTGTTGATTTCTATCAACAGGGGGGGGGGGGGGGCTAGTGGAGTACTTCGTGACCACAGAGTGTGAACGTTGTGATCAGCTGTTTTAGCGCAGTTCTCCAGTGAAGGGGGGGGGGGGGAGTCTCCCTCCGCAGCCGGTTGGCGTAGTTTTGGCACAGTTCCGTTGTACAGACCGACGTTAACAGCAGCCCTGTCTGTGCACACAGAGACCGACTCTGTCGTCCGGTGATCTAATCGCCTTCTGGAAAAGCTTCACAAGTACGTCGGTACGCAAATACGCTTTGTGACACAAGTGACGGTACGCATTTCAGATTACGCACATAACCTGCGTACCAGTTATGTGTTACCTGTACTACAGCAAAAGTATTCTCCGTCGGGACTTCCTGCAACAACACCACGCCGTTATCTTGATTCTGATTGGCCAGAAGACATTATCAAAGATGTTCTATTGAGAAGACGATCACTACGTGAGGAGGTGGAGCGTTACCAGCTGGATCTGGTTGGGCTCACCTCTACGCACAGCGTCGTCCCTGGAACCTTACTTCTGGATAGGGGTTGGACTCTATTCTTCTCCGGAGTTGCTCAAGGTGTGAGGCGCCGGGCGGGTGTGGGGATACTCACAAATCCCCGGTTGGGTGCTTCGTTGTTGGAGTTTACACCAGTGGACGAGAGGGTCGCCTCCCTACGCCTGCGGGTTATGGTTATGGGGGGGAAAACTCTGACTGTTTTGTGTGTTTATGCACCAAACAGCAGTTCATAGTATACGGCCTTCTTGGAGACCCTGGAAAGAGTCCTGTATGGGGCTCCTGAAGGGGACTCTTTAATCTTGCTGGGAGACTTCAACGCACATGTGGGCAATGATGGAGACACTTGGAGGGGCGTGATTGGGAGGAACGGCCCCCCTGATCTGAACCGGAGTGGTGGTTTGTTACTGGACGTCTGTGCTAGTCATGGATTGGCCATAACAAACACCATGTTCGAACATAAGGATGCTCATAAGTGTACGTGGTACCAGAGCACCCTAGGCAGAAGGTCCATGATCGATTTCGTTATCGTATCATCGGACTTGAGGCCGTATGTTTTGGACACTCGGGTAAAGAGAGGGGCGGAGTTGTCAACTGATCACCATCTGGTGGTGAGTTGGGTCGAGTGGCGGGGGAAGCCTCTGGATAGACCTGGTAAGCCCAAACGTGTAGTTCGGGTGAACTGGGAACGTCTGGAGGAGGCCCAAGTTCAGGAGGCCTTCAACTCACACCTCCGGCGGAGCTTTTCGGGCATTCCTGTGGAGGTTGGGGACATTGAACCAGAGTGGTCGGTGTTCAAAGCCTCTATTGCCGAAGCCGCGGCGGGGAGCTGTGGTCTCAAGGTCCTAGGTGCCTCAAGGGGCGGTAACCCTTGAACCTCCTGGTGGACACCGGTGGTCAGGGAAGCCGTCCGACTGAAGAAGGAGGCCTTCAGGGATTTGTTATCCCGGGGGACTCCCGAGGCAGTTGCAAGGTACCGACAGGCCCGAAGGGCAGCAACCTCAGCCGTGGCCGAGGCAAAGCAGCGGGTGTGGGAGAAGACATGGAAAAGGACTTTCGGGTGGCACCAAAGTTGTTCTGGAAAACTGTCCGACACCTCAGGAGGGGGAAGCAGGGAACCATCCAAGCTGTGTACAGTAAGGATGGGACGTTGTTGACCTCCACTGATGGAGTGTTGGGGTGTTGGAAGGAACACTTTGAGGAACTCCTGAACCCGACAACTCCGCCCTCTATGTTAGAGACAGAGCTGGAGTATGACGGGGGATCAACACCAATCTCCCGGGGGGAGGTCACTGAGGTCGTCAAACAACTCCACAGTAGCAAAGCCCCGGGGGTGGATGAGATCCGCCCAGAAATGCTGAAGGCTCTGGGTGTTGAGGGACTGTCATGGTTGACACGTCTCATCAACGTTGCGTGGAAGTCGGAAACAGTACCGAAGGAGTGGCAGACCGGGGGGGTGGTTCCCCTTTTCAAAAAGGGGGATCAGAGGGTGTGTGCCAATTACAGAGGCATCACACTACTCAGCCTCCCCGGGAAAGTTTACTCTAAGGTACACGAAAGGAGGGTCAGGCCGATTGTCGAACCTCAGATTGAGGAGGAACAATGCGGATTCCGTCCTGGTTGTGGAACGATGGATCAGCTTTTTACTCTCGCAAGGATCCTGGAGGGGGCCTGGGAGTACGCTTATCCGGTCTACATGTGTTTTGTAGACTTGGAGAAGGCGTATGACCGAGTTCCCAGGGAGTTACTGTGGGAGGTGCTGCGGGAGTATGGGGTGAGGGGGTCTCTACTCAGGGCCATCCAATCTCTGTACTCCCAAAGCGAGAGCTGTGTCCGGGTCCTCTGCAGTAAGTCGGACCCATTTCCGGTGAGGGTTGGCCTCCGCCAGGGCTGCGCTTTGTCACCAATCCTGTTTGTAATATACATGGATCGGGTTTCGAGGCGTAGTCGTGGGGGAGGGGGTCTGCAGTTCGGTGAACTAAGGATTGCACCACTGCTTTTTGCAGATGATGTGGTTCTAATGGCTTCATCGGTCTGCGACCTTCAGCTCTCACTGGATCGGTTCGCAACCGAGTGTGAAGCGGCTGGGATGAGGATCAGCACCTCCAAATCTGAGGCCATGGTTCTCAGCAGGAAACCGATGGACTGTCCACTCCAAGTAGGGAATGAGTCCTTACCCCAAGTGAAGGAGTTCAAGTATCTCGGGGTCTTGTTCTTGAGTGAGGGAACAATGGAGCGTGAGATGGGCCGGAGAATCGGAGCAGCGGGAGCGGTACTGCAGTCGCTTTACCGCACCGTTGTGACGAAAAGGGAGCTGAGCCAGAAGGCAAAGCTCTCTGTCTACCGGGCCATTTCCCTTCCTACCCTCACCTATGGTCATGAAGGATGGGTCATGACCGAAAGAACGAGATTGCGGATACAAGCGGCCGAGATGGGTTTTCTCCGCAGGGTGGCTGGTGTCTCCCTTAGGGATAAGGTGAGAAGTTCGGTCATCAGGGAGGGACTCGGAGTTGAGCCGCTCCTCCTTCGCGTCGAAAGGAGCCAGTTGAGGTGGTTCGGGCACCTAGTTAGGATGCCACCTGGGCGCCTCCCTAGGGAGGTGTTGCAGGCACGTCCAGCTGGGAAGAGACCAAGGGGTAGACCTAGGACCAGGTGGAGGGATTATATCTCTTCGCTGGCCTGGGCCTTGGGACCCCCCAGTCAGAGCTGGTTGATGAGGGGAGAGGAAAGTTTGGGGCTCTCTGCTGGAACTGCTACCCCCGCGACCCGACCACGGATAAGCGGGAGAAGATGGATGGATGTTTAATTATATTTCTGGTTTAAATTTTCATTATTATCTAATAACTTAGTGTGACTACTGTACAAAGTTAGCAACCCTTTTTGACTGACTTCACTGTACAATATTTTTCTGTAGCAATTCAACAGGTTTACGCATTATTACTGCTTTTATTAACACTCTAATATACATTTTAATGTATAATATTCTTGAATTGAATACGCTGAATGATAGATCCCATTTTCAGCAATATTATCATTCACACTGTTTTAATATATGTATACCTACTGTTATATATGAATAATGAACATACTTATTTCACATTTCTAATTTTCTCTATTTACTCTAGAATTGAAACACTTTTTTATTAAATTCAATTTCCTTAGCTGAGAACCAGTAGAAGTTTTAGCACAGGCAAAGATTTTGCAAATTAAATCTTCCCACAAAACATAAAACAATCCCTCTGAGACATTTGAAAACATTGTAAGCTAATTGTTGAGCTGAAAACTCATTTTAAAAAGAAGCTTCAAACTGAGTGACAAAAACAATTTGTAGCCAATCTGTGTTTGGACACACCGCCACTGACCTGCACATTATTCTAAAGAACATTTCAAACATTTCAGCCCCTTTGAGGTGCGTTTGATTTATAGAGACAGAGCAGAGAAGACAGAAATCAAACACCCCCCTGTGTTTATTTAAGGTGCAGTTTCCTCTCTGTCGGTCTCCGGTTTCGTGTAAAACCCTCAGTACTGTCTGTGACTCTGACTCTTTTTCATGCACTTACACACTCTGATGCTGCCAAAAGAGCAGGAATGTAAACTGAGGACTTTCTGCCAAATGTGTGTGTGTGTGTGTGTGTGTGTGCGTGCGTGTGGCTCTGGCTCCCCCTGCTGGATGGATGGATTTCAAAAAGTATAACAGTTAAGACAATTTCTTGTTTGAACTTCTTTATTGACATAGCATTGTTTTGTTACCATAGCAGCAGGTCAGCAAGTCGCAGGAGTTTCAAATAAGAAAACAAATAATAATAACGACTTTATCGATGGAATGTAGAATACACCATAGAAATACATAAGCAATAATACACTGTAATATATTACTACAACTAAAGTATATACATAGGATACTGGAAGTGTGCAAAGTAGTTGCAGTATTTTATTAATTAAAATGTAAAAGAAATAAGGTAGAGTGTGAGTATTTCAATTGAAATAAAGCAAATTCTCCAGGGCCCTTTCTCATTTCATCAAATCCCCCTCCTCGACTCCTCGACTCCTCGGTCCTCCGGTAGTGACCCGGAAATGAATTTCAGCGCGCCACGTTGAAGGACATCTAATTTCTAAATGCACTTCGAGGACCGAGCATCGAGGAGGCTCTCTGGAGGAGCTCTAACCGAGGATACACTGATGGGTCCTCCACGGTCCTCCACGGCTCCTTCGTGGATGCATTTCCGGGAACAGAGATGTTTAAAAGAGTCGTGACGCACGGCCGGACTTATCTCAGCCAATGACAGCTCTGCATGCATCCCCTGGATATTATTTTATTAACTGCTCTCATCGCGACGCGATGTTTCCAGAGAGAACAGCTGAGAGGTCCGTGCAGAAAGCAAAGCAGTGTGTAGAATATATATCACTCAGTAGAACAGGCCTACTCTCTTTATTTGCTGTAGTTTAGTAGATATCTACAAACAAAGAGTCCATATTTTTCTAAAACCATTTAGTGCTTCCAGACCCGGCGGCAGACGTACATGTCTGGGCGGGCATTTGATTTACCAGGGCGGGCCCACCATGACACTTACATTTCCCGGGAAATCTGAATTGTCAACGGGGGGGGGGAGGAGGCCCTCGTGAATTGTTGAAAGAGAGGGGTTTTAGGTTGCCATAAGGCTGTTGACGGTCTTATGTATCCATTGGTTGGTTTTGTGGCACATTTGTAACGTTGTGCCAACTTGGGCAAGCACACAGGGTGGAGAGGTGGAGTGAGGTTGAGAGAGAGAGAGAGAGAGAGAGAGAGAGAGAGAGAGAGAGAGAGAGAGAGAGAGAGAGAGAGAGAGAGAGAGAGAGAGAGAGAGAGAGAGAGAGAGAGAGAGAGAGAGAGAGAGAGAGAGAGAGAGAGAGCCTGTGCAGCGGTCTGCTTGCGCACAGAGCAGGAGTTTGTGAGAGAGCCGGCTTGAGAGTAAATTTCTCTTCAAAATATAATTGATTGCCAGCTGACTTGCTTGCTCGTTGGTAACGTAGGCCTAACTGGTTTCTTCTAATGTGCTGAATCTGGCGCTGAGTTGCCAGATTCCTTTCGTGAACTACTAGCAAGAGTAAACTAACTGACAGGCTGCTGTGCCGCATCTCACTCAAAAACCCACACGACTCAACCCAGCGAAAAACCAGTCTCGCGCGCAGCCTTTCATTCAGAATTTCATAGCAAAATAAAAAAATGATATTAAACTAATGCAAAAATAAATATTAGGACAAAGCCCTATAAATAACAACAATAAACATAATAATAAAACAATAAACATGTGGTATTCAGCCCTGATTAAAACAGCGGGCCCAAATCCTGGATGGGGCCCGCCCATGACGCCGGGTCTGTGTGCTTCACATAATAAAAATACACAAAGGCTGTTAGCTGTGTGTGTGGTACAGTGTGTGCGTAGATGCGGCAGACAGACAGGTCTCAGTTGGTTTGGTGTCCTCTGCTTAATACGTACTTTAAAACTTTTGGCCCGTAATTTATTTTCCTCATTGTAGCGACCAGAGATCCACATTATGGTGGATTATATTTATTATGTAGAAATGTATTTTGTGTGTGTGTGTGTGTGTGTGTGTGTGTGTGTGTGTGTGTGTGTGTGTGTGTGTGTGTGTGTGTGTGTGTGTGTGTGTGTGTGTGTGTGTGTGTGTGTGTGTGTGTGTGTGTGTGTGTGTGTGTGTGTGTGTGTGTGTGTGTGTGTGTGTGTGTGTGTGTGTGTAGAGGCTGTTATTGTCTCATGATACCGCACTGTGAATGAATCAAAGTAAATATATAAGTGGTCATGAACTCATCTGTCCATCAGACAGAGGGCTGCTGTGCCTCCTGTCATCATTAACGGACGTCTCTTTAAAATGACCGCTCAGAAGAGAGGAGTTCTCATTTCTCTAACCGCCTGCTGCTTCCCCTCCTCTCTCCTCGGCTCCTCGGCTCGCATCTCCTGTGGGCGGGACTAAGTCTCGAGGATAGGAGTCGAGGAGGGGAGTCGAGGAGGGGAGTTAGAGAAATGAGAAAGGGCCATGGTCTTCCATGCAAAACAGAGTTTAGGTATTTAAAAAGAAAATAAAGAAACTATGGAGCTGGACCTTCGCTGCTGGACACATTTCAATACTTTCAACCTTCAAACACTGCATGCTGGGAAGTCCGATTACACTCTTACTGTGTCACAGTTTCTTCAGAAACCTTTTGTTTGCCGATTGTTTGGGAACTGTAACCGCAAGTAGACGAAGCTCAGGTGTGGGCCCTGAAGGAGAAGCTGACACCTCAGGCTGCACACACAACATCTCCTTTTCAACCCTTCATTATGCTGCATTTGGTCAAATCAATGTTATATATCATGTTACCAAAGTATATAAGGAACTAGATATCTAGGTGGAGAGCAGAGGAACAAAAGCATTTAGAAAGACTCACAGTTTGTTTATTTTTGCGCTCAGCAAATGGACAGTGTCCTAACTCCTGTCCATGGAGTTAGGACACTTTCAACCCTAAACACAAACAATGCCAAGTAGGTCACACATACTGTACAGTACAAGGGATTTGCATTGGTGTTTTGTTGCACAATATAAACATTTAGCAGTACATTCATTCAATCTGCCTTTTTCAATACATTCTGAAGCAGGTCTGAAAATAAGATGAAATGACTATTAAAGTCACTGATGTTTGACAGTGTGTATCATAGTGTACACAGTATTAAACATTTTAAATATACTTAATATTTTATCTTAAAATAAGTAATTTGCCTCTCAAAGCAGTATACCTTATACTGTATGATCAAATGTGACACATTGATTGATTCAGTCTTTAAATCATTGATTGATTGTTAAGTTTGCTATCATGTATTGGGCTATAACAAAAGCTATAATTACTTAAAATGCAAATACATAAAAAATGTAATATTACTGGTCCTCTAATACAGGCGGAAGTGATGATGCTCCCCAAGTATCAGTTGTATCTCCGATTTCTAAATAGAGTCCACGCCTCTTTTTACAGTGCTGTTCTGCTGAATTGAGAGTGGAGGGGGCGTTAAATACATTTTGCATAGGCTACTACTTGTGTGGGAAATGCCTCAGCAAGAATGTGCTGCAGGGCAGTGCCCTCTGAGGCCCGGTGGAGAATCTCATGCCGGGACCTGACACCACATGTCTGTCTCTGCAAGACAGCTAGCCCAGAGCATCAGAGTGTGTCCTGCTTTACATGCTGCCTACTGTACAGTATATCAAGTCATAAATCACATCATCACATACATTACCAAGGGAACTATTACACTACATATCTTGGTGGAAGGCTCAAGGATCAAGAGTTTACATATTCTTGAGCTCTGTTTGATTTGTCCACAGGTCTTGTTTAACTGGTTAATCCAGTTGTGTTTAAATGCTGTTCTAGAGTGAGGCAATTTTCCACCATCAATTAAGTGAATTGCCAAGTAGCTCACAGGGAATGTGCGTAGGCGTACGAGTTCCTACCATAAACACAAAAAGAGGAAATACAAATGTTTTTAAACTTTCTATAAACTATATAAGGTTTCTTTCAAGCGTCAAACAATGCATTCTGGGAAGTCTGCATATAATCTGTTTCTTTGGCATTTGAATTTGTAAGGTAGATAAACACTGAGCAGTACAGTCATTCAATGCACATTTTCAATTCAAAAGAGGGAGGATCTTGAATTGATTTCCCTAACGTGCTGTTTGTTGTTTTACAGCGAAGTAAAGCATGTCCAACCCTGCATCAGAATCTGCTTTATTGCAATACATGGAATGTGCGTTTGTGTATCGGTGCATTAAAAAAACACACAAATAAAAGCAGGAGCAAGAAACATAAATGTATTCCTGAAGACAATACAAATATGAATAAATACTATAAATGTATTACAATGTGTTTTAGATCAATTGAAATGGCAGAGAAGATTTAAACACAGATCAGATTCAACCAGATCAACCAGATTCTGATTACAGGACTTTAGCAGTCAGGATCCTAAAAGCATCCGCCTCCTGTTGACCTGAGAAATATTTACCTCAGAGACACTTGTGCTGCCTCGACATGTCTGTCCAATCTGCGCCTGTGGTACTGTGGTGAAGGAACAGTCTGACAATGAGTGTTTAATCAAAGGTCAGACTCTGACCTTTGATTAAACACTCATTGTTCACTGTCAGTCAGATCGGTTTCCAGACCTGGCAACGTCATCGTCAGGACAAGAATTCAGACATGGTGCTGATAAAAATCACAACACATCCACTTTTTTTTACATTTCTTGCTGTTAAATAAATTCAGTACATGTTCTAATGTTAGGTTTGTAAGTGTTCATGTTTTTTTTATCTACTACAATCGATGGTCCAGCCCATGTGCACTCCCCTCAGTTTTGTAATCCATTCAAGGTGGGAGTGGTCGACTCGACATTCCTGCGGATCAGTTGCAACCGTTGCAACAAATTCTCATTAAAACCGGAAATCCTTCAAATTAAGAGCCTGTAGTAATTTCAACTTTATTCCATTATTCAACCTTTATTTAAATCTGCTGGAGTTTTTTAGGGCTTTTCTTTCCAATGAATTATAAACAATACAATACAATGTCCCCTGTGTAATTTCATAATTTTATACTTTCGTATTTGTATTTAATCATATTTTTCTATTTTATATTAAAGTACTTTTTTTGTAATGCACATAACACCAAGGCATATTCAATGCAAGTAATGAACTCACTTGGAATACATTTTTTTGTGATTTTCATCTGTATTATTGTGATTGTCATCTGTATTGTCGAATACAACACAACCCTACTCACCTGTATACAACAATACAGGTGAGTAGGGTTAGATAGATAGATAGATAGATAGATAGATAGAAATATATATACTTTATTTATCCCAAATTGGGAAATGATTTTGTTCCAGTAGCCAGTGTCAACCATTACACGAGTTAAACATGTTTAAAAGATACAATACACATATAATAAAAAATAAATTAACATTGGCAGTAAGTAGATATAGTAAGAATACAAATGTAATTCAAATTGACACTAGCAGCAAGTTTATACAAATTCACAATAGAAAATACCTATATCCCCAGAGTATCTAAATAATACACAATATAACGAAATATTAAATAAATTGAGTAGGCTACTATATAGTATAGTATACAGTCTAGGCTAGAGGAATATAGAGAAATAAACTATTGACACAAATATCATATCTGTAGTTGTTTCAAAATATATATCAGGCTAAATACAATAGGTAATTGTGAATAGTTAAACATATTTGTAATTTAGTGAATGGAAATGTTAAAAAAAAAAAAGCGGAAGAATCTGAGAAGTCAATTATGTGTGACTTTTATTTTCAAAGGGTGATACCGGAAGTTGTGTTGCGGTTTGGTCATTTTATGTGCGCAGCATCTTGAAGCAGGGGAGAGAAGAAACAGCGGAGAGTGTCTGCAGTTATTGACACAGTATAATAATAATAATACTGTTAGCAGCGGCAGCAGCATGAGCAGCGCAGGTAAGAACAGACACAGGCACCACATTACCCGGGTCTCCAAACTGAGCATTATACCTCTGACCAGCTGCTGCAAACATTTTTAGAAACACACCTTTTTACTGTGTTTTATCGATTTTAAATGTATATGGTGGATTTAAACCCGGTGTCTTGAGTGTAGAGTTTTCTCTAGACCTGTGATGTGTCTACACTTGGAAAAATGTCGATATGCCGTTACATTTCTATTAATAAAGTTTTTGTAGAATCTAAACAGCCTTTAAGACTTGTTTCCAATAACATATATGGAATTATTATTTTCTAAAAGGGATTTGGTTAAAAAAAAGACAGGTTTCCACGATGGGTGTGGAGTTGCATTTATCAGAGTCCATTTGGTGGCTCCAGATTGACGAGAGCCATATCCGCCTCTGGATGATGTGCACTATATCTACTTACAACTGTATTCAGATAAAAACACTATATTATGGACACATAGGCATAGCACATTGAAGTTAGATTGCGTGCCATTATTTATAAAACAATGTAGACAGATATGCAGCAAAGTGGATGTAAATGTGAATATGGACACCAATTAACATGAATACAGTAATCTTCTTTCCCTCCTCGACTGCCTCCTTTTCCTGAACTCGTTTCCCATCCTCCCTTCCTCCATGTCTTTCTTCTCTTTTTCTTCATGTCCTCCCAGACCCGGCGGCAGACATTCGTCTCTGGGCGGGCATTTGATTTACCAGGGCGGGCCCACCATGACACTACATTTCCCGGGAAATCTGGATTGTCAACGGGAGGCGCTCGTGAATTGTTGAAAGAGAGGGGTTTTAGGTTGCCATAAGTCTGTTGACGGTCTTATGTATCCATTGGTTGGTTTTGTGGCACATTTGTAACGCAGGCAAACTTGAGCGCACACCGGGTGGAGAGATGGAGTGAGGTTGAGCGATGGAGAGAAAGGGAGAGAGAGAGAGAGATTGAGCGAGGCAGAGAGCCTGTGCAGCGGTCTGCTTGCGCACAGAGCAGGAGTTTGTGATGGCGCGTTTCCACTGCAGCGGGTAGCTCGCTTTAAGCGTGCCGAGCCGTGCGGGCCCGTTTTTGGTTGCGTTTCCACTTGGCCTAGTTTTGCCCGGGGCTACTTTTTCACCTTTTTTCTGGCCCGACTAAATCGTGGTTCAAGGGCCAGGAACAACCAGGCTGAGTCGGGCTGAGTATGCTAAACTAGAGAGAGAATCGCTGGCAAGGGGGCTACAACTACAACAAGATGAACATATTTGACCGTGATTAAATTGTAATACACGTTTCAAAATGATGCCGAAGTAACAACATACTGATACCGGTTAGTAAAAACCATGAATTAATGCTTTGACAAGTCTGCAGACAGACGGCGAAAAACCCTTTTAAAATGCGTGCTTTCTAAATGGAGCTTGGCTAAGCTAACGTTATATATGCTCCGACCGTCCACACTCACAACAACGGCCTACAGACATAAATAAACCAGCGACTGTATTCTCCATGACACAGGCAGTCTGTGGTTTGGACTTGTTTAACTTTTGTGTAGTTTCTGAACAGATATGAAGAGCTGTGAGCTCTGAGTGCTAAGAGCTAACGGCTGTGTTGTTTTTTTGGGGCTCTCATTGAAGATGACGTCACGGCTCCGCCTACACTGCGTTACTATAGTAACTACCCCAGTTCCTAAACTGTAATGGAAGCGCAGCATAAAAGTGAGCCGGGCCTAATAAGGCCTAACCAAACCGAGCGAGGCCGAGTGAGGCCGAGCGAGGCCTGCAGTGGAAACGCGCCAAAAGTGAGCCGGGCCTAATAAGGCCTAACCAAACCGAGCGAGGCCGAGCGAGGCCTGCAGTGGAAACGCGCCATTAGTTTACTCTTGCTAGTGGTTCACGAAAGGAATATGGCAACTCAGCGCCAGATGCAGGCACATTAGAAGAAACCAGTTAGGCCTGTTACCAACGAGCAAGCAAGTCAGCTGGCAATCAATTATATTTTGAAGAGAAATATACTCTCAAGCCGGCTCTCTCAGCGCGTTTGGTTAGGCCTTATTAGGCCCGGCTCACTTTAATGCTGCGCTTCCATTACAGTTTAGGAACTGGGGTAGTTACTATAGTAACGCTGTGTAGGCGGAGCCGTGACGTCATCTTCAATGAGCGCCCCAAACAACAACACAGCCGTTAGCTGTTAGCACTCAGAGCTCACAGCTCCTCATATCTGTTCAGAAACTAGACAAAAGTTAAACAAGTCCAAACCACAGACTGCCTGTGTCATGGAGAATACAGTCGCTGGTTTATTTATGTCTGTAGGCCGTTGTTGTGAGTGTGGACGGTCGGAGCATATATAACGTTAGCTTAGCCAAGCTCCATTTAGAAAGCACGCATTTTAAAAGGGTTTTTCGCCGTCTGTCTGCAGACTTGTCAAAGCATTAATTCATGGTTTTTACTAACCGGTATCAGTATGTTGTTACTTCGGCATCATTTTGAAACCTGTATTACAATTAAATCACGGTCAAATATGTTCATCTTGTTGTAGTTGTAGCCCCCTTGCCAGCGATTCTCTCTCTAGTTTAGCATACTCAGCCCGACTCAGCCTGGTTGTTCCTGGCCCTAGAACCACGATTTAGTCGGGCCAGAAAAAAGGTGAAAAAGTAGCCCCGGGCCAAAACTAGGCCAAGTGGAAACGCAACCAAAAACGGGCCCCGCACGGCTCGGCACGCTTAAAGCGAGCTACCCGCTGCAGTGGAAACGCGCCATAACTGACAGGCTGCTGTGCCGCATCTCACTCAAAAACCCACACGACTCAACCCAGCGAAAAACCAGTCTTGCGCGCAGCCTTTCATTCAGAGTTTCCTAGCAAAATAAAAAAAATGATATTAAACTAATACAAAAATAAATATTAGGACAAAGCCCTATAAATAACAACAATAAACATAATAATAAAACAATAAAAATGTGGTATTCAGCCCTGATTAAAACAGCGGGCCCAAATCCTGGATGGGCGGGCCCGGCCCCATGACGCCGGGTCTGTGTCCTCCATTCGTGCCCTACCTCGCCCACATACCTTATCCCCTTACTATACCTCCTCTTTCCCTGCCCACTTATCTGTCCTCCCCCTCCTTCCCTTCTCTACCTGCTACACCACACCTTCAAAATCTCCTCCTTCCATTTTTTACTTCCTCTTCAGCTTCTCTCCCCCACCCTTTGTTATTTGTTACTTCCTCTTCTATAGCTAGTTTCTGACTTCCTCATCTCATTCATGTCTACCTTTACCTCATCATTTTTCTTAACTGGTTCTTTACTTCCTCTTTTTAAAGTCTTCCTCTCATTCTCTGCCTCCTCCGCCTCCTCCTCCTCCTCCTCCTCCCTTATCTAATTTCCACCTTCTGACTTCACTCCTTCTACAACAAGCCTAACATATTTCCTTCTACTTCTTCCTCATGCCACCCATCTTATAGCTTGTCCCTATTCTCCCATTCTCTCCTTCCTCCTCATAATTTCTCCTTCCTCTTTTCCTTTTCAAACACCTGTCCTTATCTAACGCTTCCTCTCCTACCTCTTCACTTGATTCTCTACTCGTTAACATCTCTTTATTTCCCTTCTGAGCCTGTCCTATACCTCCCCTTTTCCTTACATACACATGCTGTTTCCTAACCCCTTGTTTCCTTCTATATGACCTCCTTTCATACTTTTTTTTAATCTACTTCTCTACCCCCTCTTTCCCCCCAACTTTTTTTTACAAGCATAAGTTTTACTTCTCTTTTTTATTTCAATTCCAACCTTGGTGATGAATAATATATATGTTTCACTGTTTTCCACGTTCATAAAGCCCACATAAAAAAACACCATCACTCACATGCATTTCCAAACATTTGGACTACCTATGTTGCAAATGTATTATCTTTTCAATTTACACACGGCATCTATTGCACGTCTGTCCGTCCTGGGAGAGGGATCCCTCCTCTGTTGCTCTCCCTGAGCTTTCTCCCATGTTCCCCTTAAACTGTGGGTTTCTCCGGAAGTGTTTCCTTGTACGATGTGAGGGTCTAAGGACAGAGGGTCTGAGGACAGAGGGTCTGAGGACAGAGGGTCTGAGGACAGAGGGTCTAAGGACAGAGGGTCTGAGGACAGAGGGTCTGAGGACACAGGGTCTAAGGACAGAGGGTGTCGTATTGTCATACTGATATTCTGTACAAACTATGAAGTCCACTGAGACAAATGTAACATTTGTGATATTGGGCTATAAATAAACATTGATTGATTGACCATCAGAGCACTGTGCAAAGTGCTCTTACGGCCCGTCCACACAGCGGCGTGCGTTAAAGCTTCCAACACTTCTGCCCATTCACTTTGAATGGAGTGACGTCACTTTTAGCCGAACTGCATCGTGGGAAGCGACGTGGAGCGTTGCTGGCGTGGCTCGCTGCAAAAGTTGAGCAATGTTCAACTTTTGACGCTTCGGCAGAGGCGTCAGCCAATCGAATCATATGCCAGTACAAGCTCTAGCCAATCAAACCGCGTGCTTGTGTGTCAGGGGCGGGAGATTCATGTGATTGGTTGTTTGTCGGGTGTCAGACACGCCCGCGGGCAAGCGTCAACGCACGCCGCTGTGTGGACGGGCCGTACAGTACTCTGCTGTACAGTAAACTGTAGTTTCCCCACAGCAGACATTAATAACAGCTGCTGGCACACATTAATAACAGCTGCTGGCACACATTAATAACAGCTGCTGGCGCATCATTAATAACAGCTGCTGGCGCATCATTAATAACAGCTGCTGGCGCATCATTAATGGATATTGTTTTTAACATTTATATTTGATTAGACATTTTCCAAAAGACAAAACCATACGGAGGACATGGCTCACACACATCACAAATAGGACAGGACAATAACATGAAGGGTGGGGGGATTACAGGGTCAGTTTATTTATTTCTCTTTATTTATTAATATATTTGTTATTGGCAGCCGAGATGGTTTGAGTCCAGGAAAGCCCTTCTCTTATCCCAAAGCCTGTTGTCTGGCTTATAACCGGGAGAAAGCCGGTTCTTCCATACTTAAGATGTTTAGGAAGTCCTCCAGCCATCTCTTTAATGAATTCATGGATATTGTAATTGCAGTCGCATTCTCAAAGCACTGCAGTCTCTTTTCCTAAGTCCTTTTGAATTCTCCTATCCACTATTCCTTAACCCTGTGACGTTTCACACAGAGGTCAAGGAATAGTGGATAGGAAAAGACGCTAGGAGCTGATTTTTGGACAATTCGACTACAACCATAGTCTTGTCACACCTCTTTCTTTCCTTCTTTCACCTTCATTACCATCTCCTTACCTCCTCATCTCCTTTCCTTCTCTATGTCGTTCTTTCCTTTCATACCTCTTTCTCTCCTTCATTTTAACCTCCTTTTCTTTCCCACACCCTTTTCTCCCTTTCTGGCCAGGCTAGTTGTCTCCCCCTGTCTGTATACTGTTATACAAAAGAGAGCAATCTTCTCATCTAACAAATGTGTAATTTTCCAAACTGTCCAAAACTATTCCTTCCCCTGCTCACTCATGCTGCATCCAGTCAGGTGTTTCCACTTTCTGATTTCCTGTTGTTTATTCCAGCGTATCCCCCCCCCTCTGGACCCCCGGCCAACATGTTTGGCACCGTGCCCGGCTATGAAGGCATGGCAGCAGCAGGAGGAGGTAAGAGGAGTCCAATCCACACCTTTTCTCATTCATTTCATTGTGTTGCAACTACTTGCAGTGTGTCTTTGTTTGTGCAGGAGGTTACCTGCCCCCTCCTATGCCCCTGCAGCCTGTGGCCCCTCCCCAGCCCGGCCCCGTGCCTGAGGACTGGAGGTAAGACCGACACCACCAGCCAATCATATAATGCTCGTATCACTGAGCATTTGGTAGATAAAATGGTTAAAACCATGATTTACAGAATTTACAGTGCTGCTTTGGACAATAAGCTTTTTTATTAATGGCCATCAATTGAAATGTCCTCACTCTTTTTACCATGATGCAAACAAATGTATCTTCATTACTTAACCCGTAAAATGAAATTACGGGCCAAAAGTTTTATTTACAAGTATTACAAGTAAGCATAGGACACCAAACCAACTGAGACCTGTCTGCCGCATCCACACACACACACACACACACACACACACACACACACACACACTGAAACACTGTACCACACACACCTACAGCTCCTAAAGCATATAATATATATCAGGCTACAGCCTTTGTGTATTTTATTATGTGAAGCACTAAATGGTTTTAGAAAAATATGGACTCTTTGTTTGTAGATATCAACTAAACTACAGCAAATAAAGAGAGTAGGCCTGTTCTACTGAGTGATATATATTCTACACACTGCTCTGCTTTCTGCACGGACCTCACAGCTGTTCTCTCTGGAAACATTGCGTCGCGATGAAAGCAGTTAATAAAATAATATCCAGGGGATGCATGCAGAGCTGTGATTGGCTGAGATAAGTCCGGCCGTGCGTCACGCCTCTTTGAAACATCTCTGTTGCCGGAAATGCATCCACGAAGGAGCCGTGGAGGACCGTGGAGGACCCATCAGTGTATCCTCGATTAGAGCTCCTCCAGAGAGCCTCCTCGATGCTCGATGCTCGGTCCTCGATGTGCATTTAGAGAAATGAGATGTCCTTCAACATGGCGCGCTGAAATCCATTTCCAGGTCACGACCGGAGGACCGAGGAGGGTGAATTAGAGAAATGAGAAACCTTCTAAGTCTGCACAATTGTTGTCAAATTGTTTCAATTGAAATGTGAGTAATGCAATATTCAAGTTGCAGGAAGCACAATATTTGTTAATGGATAAATATGTGGTAAAATAGATTATTTTGAATGATGTATTGTGGAGAAATATTCCGGCATATTAATCGTATTCTACAGATTTAACAAACCACATTAACTTACTTCCTAAAACTCACACAATGTTAATAGTAATATATTTTTCAATAAGAGATTAAATGAGAATAATAATGCAAAAATGATCAATCCAGCAAATTGAAACTAGCTACATCCTCCATAAATAATCTCTTCTCTTTTTGAGACTAATATATATTTGTATGCATGGTCCTTGTTTAATAAATACACAATAATAATGGTGTGTGTGTGTGTGTAGCATCCCATCTCTGTCTGAGGATGATGCCCGTGATGCATTCAAGGACTATGTGTCGTCTCACTGCTGCTACAATAAAGGTCCTGCGAGCGATGGAGTCATCACCAAAATGGAGCCGTACGACACGTACAGGGTGAAGTGATGTTCAAACTGTTTATGTTGACTGCTGCTATTGGTGGTGTGTTTGTTGCTTTAAGCTAAGGAAGGCGGGTTTTATTTGCAACATTGGGCAAACTCCTCATAAAAATATTTCAGCAAATTGCAATTGTCGTGGTCTGAGAGAAAAAAGGAGTTTGACACCTCCTCTGGTTGTCAAGCTTTAGAAATCTAGCCCATAATTGCAGACTTTTCCCAAACGGAGACCATTTCAAATACCAATTGGCTGTAATACAAATGCACATGCTTACTGTATGAGGAAAGCATGTGTGCCTGCTTTGAGGGGGATTTAGGACAGAGAGGGTGAAGATGCAGGAGGATCTTCAAAAGCGGGAGTGTTCTTTTGTCAGGAGTCTGACATCACTTCACAGCAGTCTGTCAACAATGTAATGATGTCACTCTGGAGACTCTCACATGACTGTCATGTGACCTGAGGCACTCTCATGTGACACTTAAATGTAATAAACAATAATGGTGTAAATATTTTGTGATGATGAAGCCTCCTGATACCTTTTAATTTTTTTTAGCGTCAGGTAGTGTGTCTTCCAAGCACTGCCAAAACACAGGTGGCGTACACTCGGTAGTGTGCCTGAATGGTAAATGGACTGTACATATAGCGCTTTATCCAGTCTTTAAGACCCCTCAAAGCGCTTTACATACTACATGTCGTTCACACATTCGCACAGAGCAGTGTACCTTACTATAGGAACTAAGTAACATTCACATCCATTCATACAGAGCAGTGTACCTTACTATAGGAACTAAGTAACATTCACATCCATTCATACAGAGCAGTGTACCTTACTATAGGAACTAAGTAACATTCACATCCATTCATACAGAGCAGTGTACCTTACTATAGGAACTAAGTAACATTCACATCCATTCATACAGAGCAGTGTACCTTACTATAGGAACTAAGTAACATTCACACACATTCATACAGAGCAGTGTACCTTACTATAGGAACTAAGTAACATTCACACCCATTCATACAGAGCAGTGTACCTTACTATAGGAACTAAGTAACATTCACACCATTCATACAGAGCAGTGTACCTTACTATAGGAACTAAGTAACATTCACACCATTCATACAGAGCAGTGTACCTTACTATAGGAACTAAGTAACATTCACACCATTCATACAGAGCAGTGTACCTTACTATAGGAACTAAGTAACATTCACACACATTCATACAGAGCAGTGTACCTTACTATAGGAACTAAGTAACATTCACACCATTCATACAGAGCAGTGTACCTTACTATAGGAACTAAGTAACATTCACACACATTCATACAGAGCAGTGTACCTTACTATAGGAACTAAGTAACATTCACACCCATTCATACAGAGCAGTGTACCTTACTATAGGAACGAAGTAACATTCACACACATTCATACAGAGCAGTGTACCTTACTCTAGGAACTAAGTAACATTCACACACATTCATACAGAGCAGTGTACCTTACTATAGGAACTAAGTAACATTCACACCCATTCATACAGAGCAGTGTACCTTACTATAGGAACTAAGTAACATTCACACACATTCATACAGAGCAGTGTACCTTACTATAGGAACTAAGTAACATTCACACCCATTCATACAGAGCAGTGTACCTTACTATAGGAACTAAGTAACATTCACACACATTCATACAGAGCAGTGTACCTTACTATAGGAACTAAGTAACATTCACATCCATTCATACAGAGCAGTGTACCTTACTATAGGAACTAAGTAACATTCACACCATTCATACAGAGCAGTGTACCTTACTATAGGAACTAAGTAACATTCACACCCATTCATACAGAGCAGTGTACCTTACTATAGGAACTAAGTAACATTCACACACATTCATACAGAGCAGTGTACCTTACTATAGGAACTAAGTAACATTCACATCCATTCATACAGAGCAGTGTACCTTACTATAGGAACTAAGTAACATTCACACCATTCATACAGAGCAGTGTACCTTACTCTAGGAACTAAGTAACATTCACACCATTCATACAGAGCAGTGTACCTTACTATAGGAACTAAGTAACATTCACACCATTCATACAGAGCAGTGTACCTTACTATAGGAACTAAGTAACATTCACACACATTCATACAGAGCAGTGTACCTTACTATAGGAACTAAGTAACATTCACACACATTCATACAGAGCAGTGTACCTTACTATAGGAACTAAGTAACATTCATACAGAGCAGTGTACCTTACTATAGGAACTAAGTAACATTCACATCCATTCATACAGAGCAGTGTACCTTACTATAGGAACTAAGTAACATTCACACACCGTTAGCCATCGGGAGAAACTCAGGGCTAAGTATCTTGCCCAAGGATACATCGACATGTTGACTGCATGGGCTGGGATCGAACCCACAACCTTCTGGTTGAAAGACGACCGCACTCCCTCGCAGCCACAGTTGCCCACGATGAATGCCATCGTGTGTGTCAACCAAAGAGGATTAATATGCTGCTAATCTGCTTCTTTTACGATGTAGACATTGTGTTCGACTAAAGGTTTAAAACGTCTCACAGTGGCCCCCACTATAATACCCCCACCCACCCCTCCTTATTCAACCTGCATTCGTTATTAGCAGTTCCCGGTTGGTATTAACCCTTGCATGGTTTGAAAAATATTCATTACTTTGATAATAAATAAAACTTAAAATGTAATAAATCTTATGCAAGTTCAGAAGAGTGTTTTTTAAATTTGTTTTAATCAAATATATGGATGTTTATATGCAGATACTGTTATAAGTGTAAGTCACCCTGAATGGAAAAAAAGTAAGATCATAACCAAGTAATCTGTAATAAATGTCAGTTTTGTTAAATCGATTGATAACATTGAAACCATTGCTATGATTGTGAGTAATTTGATGAGTGGTACTTTTTTTGTTGCAACAATAACATCTCTGCTAAGTAAAATTGTATTGAAGTTGCACATTCAGTGTTTGTTAAAGTGTGCTTTCTGCTCTGTAGTATCGACTGGAGACTTATACTGAGTCCAGGTCAACTGAGTGGGCCACCAAACCTCATGAAGGTAAACACACACACACACACACACGTTTGTGCAACCTGAACATAACTCTGAGCACAAAAGGTCCACTAGTTGCTTTCCTATTTAGTTTAATTCATGTACGTTTCATTGTGTGTAAATCAGTGGGTTTCATCCGTTTTAAAGAGAAAGGCAGTTCGATTTTCTGGGATTTTCTTTCATCTTAGAAAGCAGGAAGAAAGGGTTTTGTTAATGGACAATTTGTGGTGACTTTATTGGTTGGTCACACACACTTCGTAGTGCATCATGAGGTCACCACTTAAGATGAGCTGTTGTTCAGGATGTTTAACCACCAATTGAATTGGGTTACTTATAAACCTTAAAACCAGTTCTGAACCTTCAAACAACTCTTTGAAGAAGTGAGTTAAAGTGGCAACAAGCTAACATTCCCATCCCCTCTATCGGTATTAATGTGGCTGCCTTTATCACAAAGACAAAGGGATCACTTCCTGTTTTACCAATGGCGAAAGATGTATTTAGACTCTTAGGGAAAAAGCAAGACATTTATTTTATGCTGCAAGTGCCAGCTAGTGTCGTTGGAAAATAATTGGCAACAATACACAGCGCACACACAGCATTATCTTTTCCTGGACTTTGTGCCGTAAATCAGAATACTGACCTGGTGACAGACGGAATTGACAGCTGAAGTCGAGGGTTATAGAAATCGAATCTCAATGCTAACTTTAAGTACCATCACTCTGCCAGCAGCTGTTTTTTGATTGACAGGTTAGTATAACGTCTCTCTTATGTGACCCACAGGTGAGCCGGCTGACTTCTACACTCAGACCGCCCCCCGACCCTGGGAGGTCCCGGCCACCCCCCCGAATCTCTTCACCAATCACACGGAGGAGATCCGCGTGCCCTACACCTCCTCCGTCAAGGTGATTGGTTAACACAAGCTGTCCTTCAAAGATAGCCATATTGCTACGTTTACCTACAAACAGCTGACCTGTGCAATACTTCATTGAGTACACACTGCCATGTCGGGTATTGTGAACATTTGTGTGTGAAAAATCCACCGTATATAGTTGTCTCAATTCAATGCGGCTCCTGTGGCTTCTCAGGAAGTGACGATCAGCGCTGTTGGCTCGTTTTTTCTCCTCAGAAAAAAGAAAAACCCTCATTAGGCGGGATTCTCAGCTGAGCACTGAAGGGATGTTGCTATACCTAATGTGACAACATGATGTCAAAATGCAAACCGCAGACAAAAAGGAGAACAGTGGAATCACAGGCAGGCAGATGAAGCATAGAGAAGATCAAATAAAAAGTATGCAAAACCGAAAAATCAAATGAATCTAAAATGAATGACAGTGTAAAGTCAGTGTTTGCCTCTAGCAGCGGTCCGGGGCCCAACTGCGGCCCGTTGTCTATTTTTAATTGGCCCTCAGCAAATTCAAAAAGAATGCTTTTCTTATATTGTACTTCTCAAATATATATCCAAACATATATTACACATTAATATTCACTTGTTAATAAGCCCAGTTAATACATTCAGTCAAAGTTGAAATTTGTTTCTAACAAATCTTAGTTGATACCAAAAGCCCAATAACTTATTTGCATAACAAGCTTGAAATATACTCTTCCTATTTCCCCTTATTATAATCAATTTGACGTTCCTGTTTTAAGGAATGAGCGGCCAACACTTACAAAATAAATGAAACCCTATGGAGAGCTGTGATGTAGGCTGTTTCAAAGCATATTCAAGTATCAAGCATAATGTACCTACATTTGATTGATTTTGCTAACTTATAACTTAACTTATGAGGCAATACACATCAGCTCTAGCTAGCTAGTGGCCCAGCCCTTTGCATGTTTTTCTGTCTGTGGCCCTCAGTGAAAAAACGTTGGACACCCCTGGCCTATAGTAGGCCTATATATCAGCAGTGCATAGTACGCAATGGATATACTATTGGTTTTGAGTACTTAAAATATTCTTAAGCGTACTAACTAGCATGTTGGTATGGAATTTGGTTTACAGGCCAACTGTTGACCTCAACTTAGTTTTTATGTATTTTAGCTGATACCTGACAGCCAATCAGAGAGCTGGATTCTGATGTGGAGAATTTTGCAGCTTCTCTGTGTCAGTGGGACTCCAACAGTAAAGTTATTTTTAACTGTGTGTGTGTATATGTTTGCGTGTGTGTTTTTTTCTTTTTTAGGACTGCAACAGCTGCCATTCCACAGGGACGATGCCGTGTGATGAGTGTCATGGAGATGGATCTGTAAGAAGCCTTCCAACCAGTCAATTATTATCCCATCAGCTACAATAAGCTACAAAGTGATTGAACTGACCTAATGTGGATTAACTGTTCATGTTAATATTTCTGTGTGTGTGCAGAAAGTCTGCTGGGTGTGTAACGGCTCTGGGAAGAGAGGCGAGGAGAGCTGCACTCATTGTGACGCTTCAGGCAAAGAAAGGTCCTGGGGGGGGGTCGGGAAGTCCAGCTGCTTGTGACACTTAAATTAAAAATCCATGTTCCCCTCTTAGATTTTTAGAGACTAAAATAGGTAAAACTATCCAGGGTTTTCAAAATGACAGATGCAAATAAACAGCTACCTTATAAATAATACAACAGCAGCCAGCTGGAGAATCTGTTGACCCTGCAGACAAATCGTGTTTTAGTCCCCGTGAAACCCCGGAGTCAAATGTTTAATTTGTGATATTGGCCGATATAAATACAATTGAATCAATGTGACAAGACAATTGCAACCATAATAATGATCTCCTATGATACCTGGAAGAGGCAAATCTCAAACACACAGTGTGAAGACAGAAAATCGCCATTTCACTATAACTTTATTTGGACAGAAATGTAAAGGTCCTTCAATTGTAATTTGTTATCTAATAAACAAAGTAAATCAATGACTTGAAGATAATCAATCGAAAAGCAAATTTTATTTGAAAAATCTTCGGAAAGTTAGTGAACTAGGACACGAAACACAGCGGTATGGCCCCTTTAAATGACAGTCAGTACACTTTGATAAGATGGAAAAGAAGATTGTGAAACTTGTCTGACTGTGTTTATGTTCGTGTGTAGGTGTGATGAGTGTGATTCTAGAGGAACGAAGGAGTGTGAAACTTGTCTGACTGTGTGTTTGTGTTCGTGTGTAGGTGTGATGAGTGTGATTCTAGAGGAACGAAGGAGTGTGAAACTTGTCTGATGGTGTGTTCGTGTGTAGGTGTGATGAGTGTGATTCTAGAGGAACGAAGGAGTGTGAAACTTGTCTGACGGTGTGTTTGTGTTCGTGTGTAGGTGTGATGAGTGTGATTCTAGAGGAACGAAGGAGTGTGAAACTTGTCTGACGGTGTGTTTGTGTTCGTGTGTAGGTGTGATGAGTGTGATTCTAGAGGAACGAAGGAGTGTGAAACTTGTCTGACGGTGTGTTTGTGTTCGTGTGTAGGTGTGATGAGTGTGATTCTAGAGGAACGAAGGAGTGTGAAACTTGTCTGACGGTGTGTTTGTGTTCGTGTGTAGGTGTGATGAGTGTGATTCTAGAGGAACGAAGGAGTGTGAAACTTGTCTGACGGTGTGTTTGTGTTCGTGTGTAGGTGTGATCAGTGTGATTCTAGAGGAACGAAGGAGTGTGAAACCTGTAAAGGAAAACGACAACTGCTGACCTACATCCAGCTCAAAGTGGAGTGGTGAGTACTGATACAACTTTGATATGGGTCCTTGAACAGATTCCTGGAGTCTTGGAAGAACAGTCCTTAAAGAGCTTTGCAGCTGCCTTAAAGAGTTTCAAGGGGTCCTTGATGATGTTTCATGGTTTCTAGGAGTGACGGTGAAAGTTCAAATGGTCATTGAGGAAGATGTGAAGGGTTTTGACGGTCCTTGAGGAGGTTCCCTGAGATTGAAGATGTTCTGGTGGTCTTTGATGTAGTTCTGTGGGGTCTTATAAAGATCCAGAGGGTTGTTGTTGGTTCCAGAGGTCCTTCGTGATGTTTCATAGTCCTTTAGGACGTTTTTGATAGTTTTAAAGAGTGTTTAGCAGTTCTTTAGGAGATTGTCTAAAGTGTTGTTTTATCGGGTATAGTAGTTGGGGTTAGTTAGTGGTTGGATGTTCAGGAGGTCTTTGAGGAAGGAGGAGGTTAAGAAGACAAACTATTTAGCGTCAATAAACTGCCTTTTTAGATACTGTCTGAGCTAAATCTTTTATTTAACTTCTGTCATGATATAATAAGGAGGATGCATTGATTTTCATAGTTTGGGATATGTATGTTAGCAATTAGCAAAACAATTTGAAATCATCAGTTTAAAACGAGTACAGGAGCATGTATTTGCCCTATTAGGTAAACATGAGAAAATGCCTCACTATGATGGAAAATATTTAAATGTACTTTGGCTCAAGTTTAAACCCTGATTTTAAAGAATGCGTGATTTTTGCCGTTTGACACATTATCAAGAGTCGGAGTGTCTGAGATTTGGCTTAACAGTCTATTATAAACATATTACAGCAGCCGAGATTAAACTTCTAAATGTATGCCATATGGATGAACACAGATTAAAAAGACACACTTTTTACTAGTAAGACACGTGGGTTAAGAGGGTCTAATTGGTCCTGATGAGGTTCCCTGTTTGAAAGGCAGCACAGACAGATTGTTTAATGCCATACATTCTGACCCACTGTAGTTTGAAATTCAAATAATTTGTAGGCAGTTGTGTGCGGCTCTTTAGTGACCTCTGGGTGCGTAAAGACAAACCTACACCATGTGAATTTAAAGGAATACATACTGTACTCTGTATCCGGTTCAAATAACTGATAACATCATGTGTACAAAGCATATAGCTCCCTGCGTGCGTGTGTGTGTGCGTGCATGTGTGTTTGTGTGTGTGTGGAAACATGTTTGTTTATATGTGTATCTGTGTTCAGGACTAACAATGTGGAGGACCACGTGGTGCGGCAGGACTCTGGTCTGGAGGCCGATGATCTTCGTTCAGTGACCGGGAAGGAGCTGTTTCAGAACAACCAGTACCTGGTACGCAATACACATTTACACACATTACAGCATATTTCATAATATCCTGAAGGAAACTCTGACTCCATATCTGACTTCCTTCATTATGGTGTTCAGTATATAAGTATAAAGACATGGTACGGTGTTTTTTTCCTCTGTAAGTTTACCGTGTTTTTGCACAATGCATCTTATACTACATTATGCTCACACATTAACATCTACATTTCTGATTTTACTGACGTATGCACTATATATTCGTTTCCCTAGGAGCAGCGTTATGAAACATGTACATCATAAACAAAAGTGCAGTTATCTCTTCAGACGGGTGTAGCAGAGCTAAAAGGAAATGTTGTGCTACAGGAATGTTCATGTGTTAATGAAAGAATGTTGCTTTTGTTAGCTGTGTGTTTTATTGTCAGTGTGTAAACCTTTCTCTCTGGCTCCTCTCAGCTCTACCCGCTGCTCGGCTTCCCCAACCCGGCCATCTCTGAGGCCTCTGAGAAAATGGTCCGAGAACACCAAAGCAAGTATGCTCAGAACGCCAGGATCCTGCAGCAGGTAAGTCATCAGACTGCGAGAAAAAGATATAATCTCTCTTCTTTAGAGTCAGGTGAAAATATGGATATCCGTGTCGTCCTGTGAGTCCAGAGCAGAGATGGGCATTGCCATTTAAATCATAGATTGTCATTATTTTCTACTGCCATCTTTTAACCAACATCATTACCAGACGATAACTACTAAATGTTCATTCTTTTTTTAAGGTTTTAACCTTTTTTAAATAATGTCACTCTTTGACTAAAAGGAAACACAACAATTTATTAAAGCTATAGTTACCTGCTAGTGTATGCATTGTCATTGGTGTATTACATATATACTTTTTTAAATATATATTCATATCTGTAAGGTTGATGCAAGTTTAAGGCAATTCAAAGTGCTTTAGAAAAATAATGTACAAGCGTGAAAACATTTTGTAAAAGGAACAAATTATAAAATTACAATTTAAATGCATTTTAAAACTTTCATTTAGAACCCAAAACAAGATACAATAGAATAAGAAAGATATAAGTTGGAGTGTAATTAGAGATATGAAAAACCTTTTGTTCACCTATTATGCAAAATCTACTTTTTCATGTATTGTATACATCAACATGTCCCCCTCTGTGTTAAGAGATGTTTCTCTCTTTGTCCTGATCCATTTATATAAAAACCTGTCTGAAAATGAGCTGGTCAGGTTTTGGCCACTTTATGATGTCATCTCGCAGAGGGGCGTGGCCTGCAGCATCATTAGCATTTAAAGCTCCAGACACTGAATCAGCACTTTTGAAACAGGGCTGAAGCAGAGGGGTTTATGGCGTGCTACAATGATCTGTTTGGTATTTCAGCTTCAGTGACATCTTGTTTATATATCTGAGACCTGTAATATATTGTTGAAAAAGAGTATAATATGGTACCTTTTTTAATAAATATGAATGAATACAGATTCCTTGTATGTGTACACAAACTTTCGGAAGTTCAACATTTTAATTCTCAGTTTAGAGAATTTGAAGTTTACCATATTCAGACTTTTGCTTTAACATCTCTGTCTCTGCCTGTCTCTCTCCGTCTCAGAGGCAGACAGTGGAGCTGATCCCCATCACTAAGGTGAAGTACAAGTGGAAAAGTGACTCTCACAAGTACTACGTCTACGGCAACGAGCGTACGGTGGACTGCGACAAATACCCTGCAACCTGCTGCTGTGTCATCCAGTAGACGCACACACACACTGTAACAAACTGTTATTCTGTTTCTTTTTAAACCTTTAACAAATCTCTCCTCAAACGTTCAAGATTTTTCTGGTGGTTCCCACATGTGGCCGGGTCCCACTTTTGCATAAACCTGTATTTTGTGTATGCTTAAACACGCACAAATGTTTTCCTGTAATAAAGAATGAATTTTTAAAATATTATCTCAAATTAATTCAATAGTTAAACTTCAGTATGTAACGTTTTACACAAAAAGGAAGGGATAATTAACCTTATCGGTATGGCATTGAGTATTTACTAGTGGTGCCCGATAATTATCGGTCCGATATTAGGAATTATGACGTCATCCCGATAAACCCGATAAAAGTATTAATAGCCCCGATAATATACAATATATTTTTGGGGTAAAGAATAGATCCTGCGGTGTGGGTGGGTTGGGATGAGGGGCGCTTGTTTTTCACTCGGCTCCTCCCGTTTTGCCAGTACTGTGGTATTAGTGGTTTAGGAAGAGGGGAGTTCTTCACAAATCCAGCGCTCCCTAACTCGTGCCTGGCTGTGACGTAAATGGTGTGCGGCCGTGAAGCCAGGACAGTAAACAAACATGTCGTCGGTAGTATGGGACTATTTCAAAGTTTCAGAGTTAGATAGTTCGCTTGCTATTTGTATTCAAATGCAGAAGTTCCACGAGGAGGGAACAAGGCAACGAGCTATAATACTTCCAACCTGATTAGTCACCTGAAACATCGCCATCGCTACGATGGTGTGTTCAAAGCGTACGAAGACGCCTGCGCTGCTAAACTAGTGGCGAATCCAAAGCCAGCTGCAAAGGCACCGGGGCTTTTACCTATCGACGAGGCTTTTGAAAAAGGCAAGAACTTTATTTGGGAAAATAAATATGGTCACTTTGAAGAGTCAAAACTGTTCTTGGCTTTGTTTTGTTCATAGTAGTAATGCTCATGTCATTTGCTCACTACTAGTCTCTTTTAACCACCAGGTGTGCAAAAACTACAGGTACATTTAATATATATATTAGATTATTATCGGGTATCGGTATCGGTCTTGAGAAACAGGAAGTTATCGGTATCGGTTTCAAAAAACCAATATCGTGCCTCCCTAGTATTTACATTTGTGTTCTAGTTAATATTAAAAAGTACTCAACACTAACTTAATACTCCTGTAGGGACTCCATTTATTAGTTTTTGTGTTTCCATAACTAGTCTGACTCTACCTCCTGCTCAGAGTTAGTGATGCTCCACCAGGTGTTCTAATAAGAAAACAAACATAATTTAATAATTTATATTGAGATTTTATTTATAGAGATTTTAAAACAATAACTAAATTGTCGATAACAAATAAAATAATTGTTCTACATTCAAACCACACTTTGGTATCCCTTTTTTGTCCCTGTATGGATACCTGTGTGGACCAACACGACCACCAACCAAAGACATGCCAGTATGTACTATGTAGTGTCCTCAGTATTGCATTGAAAGCGCATATGTCCAAATCATTGCTGTTTCAAGAACAATCAACAGTTTTGACCAAAAAAAGACTGCACAGTGGATCTGTGTATTTTAACAACAGAAACCGGCTCACCTGGTCTCTACTTCTCTTTTTCTACCTGTGGGTTAATGTTTCATGAAAGTAAAAAGGTGTTAATGGCCAAATGTATCTGCATGTGCTCATGAATATTTGATTCTTTGTGATATACTTGTAGCTTATTTTGAGAGCAAGCATGGTGTTATGTTTACAGCTGACTGTCTGTCTTCAGCTGACATTCACTACAGGATGAAATGTACAAGTTGTCCCTTTTTAAACTGCCTTCCTGTCTTACACCAGAGCTCCTGCAGAGGGTGCTTTGATGTATCTGTGACAAATAGGACAATGCCACTTCATGTTTACAGCTGCAACCAGGCTTATGCAAGAAAACTGCAATTCTTTACATGACCCCCATGCTAAGATGCTTACCTTTACAGCAGTAGTAAAACATTTAACAGCCTGGAACAAAAAAAGTGTTGGTCTCTATAGCTCATTTCCCCCTTCATGATAACTGTTCTTGGGGTATCTTTTTATATCATCTATTTAAATTATATTAAGGCTTAAAATGACAAATCATGTCAAACCACAGACTTTATTTCAGACATCTAACCAAAAACACATTAACAACCAGAAGCCGTAGAATGCTAACTTGTTTCCAGCTGTTAGGACTCCTAGATACCGGTGTTACCGAACAAGATGTGGGCCGAGCAACTGGTGATATTCTATAACGGTATAGGCAGATGGGGCAAATGTATCAGGGGCGTGGCCTTTGTCGAATAACCAGGAAATACACATTTCGATCGCTTCTTCTGTCGTTTACATACATCTGTTGGTATATTTGGCTCCATAGGAACACTTTGATGCACTTTCAGTACCAGTGTGGGAGGTTGTGGTTGCGATGCCGATATGCGGACGCGTACAGCGAGGACTACAAAAAGACACACGAGGTGACTGGGGATGTGTGTTCAAAACATTGCAAGCTTGAATAAATAATTTAAACCATTTATTGTTGCCAGACTTATTACTGAATATCATGCTTAATGTGATACCAAGTCCATCTGAGACCTGTGTACACCTTCAGACAGCCTCCAAGGGAAGCACACGTTGTTTACTCACAGTTTGAAAGCAGCGTGGAGAAGTCTTCAGCTGTGGAGAGCTCCGCCCAGGATAAACTGTGATACGACTTCTGTGGCTTGTTCTTGCTGTCAGTCTTATATTTGTATCATGTATCGTTATTAATATGATGTCGAGTTGATTTGAGACCCGTTTATACTTTCATACCGTCTGTTAGTGAAACATACAGTCTGTCTGAGTTGTTTACACCCATCTCCAACGCAGCGTGGAGAGCTGTGGTAAACAGTGATACGACTTCTGTGGCTATCAACCAGCGATCATGTTTAATATTAAAGACTACACACATGTATCCCTTATCAAAACGGTATTCTGCACTTTGCCGCACTTATCCAGATCAAATTTGACTGTTTACTCGTTTTGCAAAGATAGAAGCAGAAATGTCATTGCTACATTTGCAGGGATATTTAGAATTTAAAATGCTGCTTGATCGTTAATTTTGTTCTAGGCAAACAATATTATGAATCCTCTATTCAAAAATATTATTCAGTGTCCATCGACATGAAAATAACAAAAAAGTTCATGCTGGACTCAAACCCGAGTCCCAATAGCAAAAATCCCTCGTGCCATGCGGGTTATGAGTGAGCCACGGATCAATACGATGAATGTTATCATCACAGGTTATTTTCTCACATTAACATTGTTAAAAGAGTCAGAGCAATTCAACCCGACCATCTTTTATAATGTGAGCGAATGTATGTACACTTTAAGCCATATAATATAAATATTATAGTCATAGGCATTTGCTTTGAAATAGTATACTGACTGAGCATCATTAAGACCCACCGAGATCAGATATCCTAGTTTATCAGCCTGCGAGCCTACATTACTTTGTGATAAGTGGTCATTTTACCAGCGACGTGCGGTCAGGGGAGGCAGGTGAGGCAGCGCCTCACTTGTCATTCTCCAATGTAACGGAAAAAAAGAATAATAATACAAATAATAATAAAATGTGTCCACTGATCTGTGTTGTAAATGTGATTTCTGTTTGATTCCAATCGCTTTTTATAGTAAAAATCGGCTAATTTGCCGAGCTCCGCTACAACTACGGGGAGCGATGAGATTGAGGAGTGAGGCAGGGACGAGCTCTGCCTCACAGAAGCCCACAGTAACTTGCTGGAGCGCGGGCACTAATTTAGCGCGGGCACTTATTTTGTAGAGATGGCAAATCCGGATCATTTTATGGACTCGGAGTCTTCTGAGTCAATCATTGAAGAGATCCGGATCATACGAGTCATTTGAGTCATTTGAGTCATTTGAGTCATATGAGTCAGCATGACCAAGACCGTAGAAATCCTACCGGTGAAACCGAAAAGTTGTTGCATTTAACCAGCATATTAAACTAACGTTACATTAACCTCCGCTACACAGTGTCTTTTGCTTTAATAAAACATGTGTGTGTGTGTGCATTTTAAAAAATAAGTGTTTTGCATTATATGTATATAGTTATTTTAATATGTTCCTGTACTTAAGCTAATTTTGCACAATTGTGTTTTCATTTAATAATAATAATAATAATAATAATTGTATAATTACATTTTATATATTCTAACTGTTTTGAAATGTTCTATAATTTGTTTCTTTTTGTGTGCCATGTTCAAAATAAACGAGTTTCCAAGTAAGATCCTTATTGGAAATGCAGCTATTATTACAGGAGACTGTTGCACAACATGAACATTGTGTTAGAAGTCTACACTGAAACTTAATTTAGAGCCGGAAAAATCGCGGGATCCGTGAATCCAGGTCAATGATCGAGAGAGACCAGTAGCCTACGAGGACTCAGAGCCGTAACATATAGCAGGCAGCAGATCCAGAGATCCAGCAGACTCGTCCCCATGCACGAATCTACAGCAGACTCAGCCCCTCCTCCGAGTCCCACGGCTCCCGCGAGTCCCACGGCTCCCGCGACGAGTCGCAGGCAGACTCAGAGATTTGCGGACTCACGGCTCACTCACGGCTCCCGCGAGTCCAACGGCTCCCGCGAGTCCCACGGCTCCCTCGACGAGTCGCAGCAGACTCAGAGATTTGCGGACTCACGGCTCACTCACGGCTCACGGGACTCTCGCGGGAGCCGGAGGAGGGGCTGAATCTGCTGTTGATTCGTGCATGGCGACGAGTCTGCTGGATCTCTGGATACAACAACGTTGTAATGTGATTTTACACGTTATAAAGAGAGTAAAGAGTGACGCAATTTATAGTTTTAATTTTTACGTCACATCAGGTGTAGGACTCAAAGGACTCGGGTTAATCGAGAGGGAGACTCGTCACGACCGGCTCATTACTAGGATCCGGGTTAATGATCCGGATGAATCATGACTCGCCCATCTCTATTATTTTGTGAGCGCGCTCAAGCCAGTTACTGTGGGGTGAGGTGAGGCACAGATGAGCTCTGCCTCACCTCAGAATACGTCACCCCACAGAAACTGTCTGGAAAGCGGGCCCTAAGCGCATGCCTGCACCATCTCACTGTATGTCACCAATGTAATGTTTGTAGATCCCTTTATTACATTTATCCTCGCCATCCATATTCTCTAAATAACTTATTTCACGTATATATGATATTTAGACTCGCTGGTCTCATCATACAACGGCAATGAAAAAAGCACCAGGGGAGGCAGCCATAACCTCTGCCGCACTGAAGGGGGCGCAAGTGAGCCCACAGGTTCTTGTTGCTACTGTTATTCTACGCAGAGACGAAAACAACAAACTAGACTTTTGAAACTAGAGGAAGATAAGGAGGACTTTTACAAAAAAGTAATAAAGATTGTTGTCCAGAAGGATAGCATGGACTTCATCTTCAAGTCAAGGTAAGACCACATTTGTAATGAAAATGGGATCTTACTAAGAGAGAACAATCCAATATTTAGATTTTGGGTAGGCTATCCTTTTGTTGAACGGTCTGTTTAAAATGAATCGAAGCATCAGACTAAAAAAGCTTTTGAAAATAACAGAATATTTCGATTAAAGGTGGGGTAGGTAAGTTTGAGAAACCGGCACGATATACACTTTTTGTTATATTCCATGGAATGCTCTTAACATCCCGATAGCAATGAATATCTGAAGTGCTTTGACAAAAAATACATAAAAACATTTCATTTGTGGAAGCCGTAGTACTGTAAAAAGCACGACCACTCATTTTAGCCGGCCCGCCTAAAATAACCTGCCTGTCAGCCTTCCATCTGGGCACAAACTTATCTCGTGCCCTCATTGGTCATGTGCGCGTTCGTGTGTGTTGGAGGAGGGGCTGTGTATTTTCAAATTCTAGCTCACTCAAGCTGGTTTCTCCAAAATTACCTACCCCGCCGCCTTTAAGGTCAAAATATATAATATTCGTAAATCTGACTCTGAAAGAGTCAGTGCCTCACCAGCCATGAACCTCACCGCACGTCACTGCATTTTACGTGTATTCTAGTGCACACATTAAGTTCACATATGCAAATCAGGCCATGTGTTTCGTTATGTAGTAGCTATAATCATCACCTGTCATGGAAATACAACAATAACAAGGATTTCATATTAATATTACCAAGTTACACAGAAATAGATAAAACACATGAGAACAAAGACCACATAGCTAAATGCATAAACGTTAAATTAGAAATGAAAACATTAACAACAGTGTGAAAAAGTATGAATGTGTTTCTAGTTCTCAACGTAGCCTATGTGAGTACCCTCGTCATTGGGTGTCGCTGTATCGAAATGTAACCGAGTAAACAGTCACATCTTATCTGGATAAGTGCGGCAAAGTGGAGAATACCGTTTTGATAAGGGATCAATGTGTGTAGTCTTTAATATTAAACATGATCGCTGGTTGATAGCCACAGAACTCGTATCACAGTTTAATCTGAGCGGATCACTGTTTATCACAGCTCTCCACGCTACGTGTAAACAACTCCTTCCTTTTTGATAAAGCTTATAGTTAGGGCTGATTAGATTCAGCCCCTAGTTTTGCTGATATAGGCTTAGTTTGTCGGGGGACATCTTACTTCTTCCTTCTCTCTGTCTATACCTGTGTACTCTCATGTTCCGATTAACCCAGCTTCCCCAAATGTCTTTCTTTTTGGTGTCTATATACGCCGGGATCCGGAGTCATGGATGATCCTGCGGTCCTGTGTCCTGCATCGCGAGCCCTGGATCTTGAGTCGTGGCTGTGGTCCTGGATCATAGGTCCTGGATTGATATCCTCGTGGATTCATCTTCCTATTATACACACATGCATTTCCAAACATTTGGACTACCTATGTTGCAAATGTATTATCTTTTCAATTTACACACGGCATCTATTGCACGTCTGTCCGTCCTGGGAGAGGGATCCCTCCTCTGTTGCTCTCCCTGAGGTTTCTCCCATTTTTCCCTTTAAAACTGTGGGTTTTCTTCGGAAGTTTTTCCTTGTACGATGTGAGGGTCTAAGGACAGAGGGTCTAAGGACAGAGGGTCTGAGGACAGAGGGTCTAAGGACAGAGGGTCTAAGGACAGAGGGTGTCGTATTGTCATACTGATATTTTGTACAAACTGTGAAGTCCACTGAGACAAATGTAACATTTGTGATATTGGGCTATATAAATAAACATTAATTGATTGATTGATTGATTGATTGATGAACTCAGACAGACTGTATGTTTCACTAACAGACGGTATGAAAGTATAAACGGGTCTCAAATCAACTCGACATCATATTAATAACGATACATGATACAAATATAAGACTGACAACAAGAACAAGCCACAGAAGTCGTATCACAGTTTATCCTGGGCGGAGCTCTCCACAGCTGAAGACTTCTCCACGCTGCTTTCAAACTGTGAGTAAACAACGTGTGCTTCCCTTGGAGGCTGTCTGAAGGTGTACACAGGTCTCAGATGGACTTGGTATCACATTAAGCATGATATTCAGTAATAAGTCTGGCAACAATAAATGGTTTAAATTATTTATTCAAGCTTGCAATGTTTTGAACACACATCCCCAGTCACCTCGTGTGTCTTTTTGTAGTCCTCGCTGTACGCGTCCGCATATCGGCATCGCAACCACAACCTCACACACTGGTACTGAAAGTGCATCAAAGTGTTCCTATGGAGCCAAATATACCAACAGATTTATGTAAACGACAGAAGAAGCGATCGAAATGTGTATTTCCTGGTTATTCGACAAAGGCCACGACCCTGATACATCTGCCCCATCTGCCTATACCGTTATAGAATATCACCAGTTGTTCGGCCCACATCTTGTTCGGTAACACCTGCACCTCTCTATTAGGGGTGTGGATGCTTTGAGTGACAGGTGCTATCTCAGGTCGCTAACCGCTAGCTGTCCACTGTGCTGTGTGACCCGGGCTGCCTTAATACACAAACAATGCCTGGTTTTAGATTAGCCTGGCAGTTAGAGGTGGTGGCACTGCCAAGATGGCTACCTCAGAAACCAATTGGTGACGTTGCAGGGACTACGTCCATCAGGGATGCAAACTTGTCACCTTTCGGCGAAATTCGCCGTTTTGAATCCAAAATAGGTCGTTTGTTTGATTCATGTAGATCTGCAATAAAAATATTTGTGGGGTATGGGGGGGGGGGTCTGGGACCCAGAGTAATATGCGGCCGCGAGCTGTTATGTGCCGTCATGACACGCATGGTGTTCTTTTTTTATATATTATAAAGCTGGGAGCTCGAGTCTTCCTGCCTGTCGGCTCTGCTCATGGATGTATAATAGTGATGGGTCGTTCGCGAACGATTCGTTCTTTTTGAATGAATCTTTGAAGTGAACGAGATGAACTGATTCCTCCCACAAAACGATTCGTTTGTTTGAGTCGCCGCCTTCCGCCAAAAGCTAAAGAGAAGTTGTTCGCGAACGACGAACTTAAAGAACTGGCGGAAACAGTTCAGAACTGTTTCCTACAGTTCTGAACTGTTTCCTACAGTGTACTGTAATCAGAGCCCTCTCACCTGAGCTCACACACACACACACACACACACACACACACACACACACACACACACACACACACACACACACACACACACACACACACACACACACACACACACACACACACACACACACACACACACACACACACACACACACCCTCCTCAACCTGTCCGCAATAAAGAGGACGGATACCGGAACCGTAGCGTCCAGCTAGCTTAGCGATAAATACACACAGCGTTGTATTCTCCTCCCCCTGTCGGCCCTAAAAGCTTCAGATGGTGGATACCTGAGCTCCATAGCGTCCCGCTAATGTGAAATACACACACACAGCGCAGGGTTTCCGCTAGGATTTTTTCTCGCCGGTCAAATGTCCGGGCAGAATTTATTTTAACGGACAAATTTGAAACTTACCGGTCATATTTCACTAATAATAATAAGAGTTGTGTAGCAGAGTTTCCGTTAGCAGGTAATTACCGGACTATGAGCAGATATGCTGATGTTTAAAACTCAGTTCACGGGGCTCATTTTTATATTGCTTCAGTTTATAATCGTAACAGATCGAAAAATTCAGATTCATTTAAAAAAAAAGTATTCCACAAACAACAAACAACATAATTATTACATTCAAACAAACTACTTGTAGTAGATAACGTACATTATTGAAAAGTTGACATCAACTTTGAATAATAACACGGGAGAAACGGATCCTCTCTTTTCCTCTCTCCCTCCCTCTCTCTCCTGACAGCCCGTCAGTTTATCATGCAGCTCCTCCAGCTCGCTAAACAGAGGCGGGGCTTCAGGTGATTATGCAGAGCTGCGTGTCTCGGTCTGACTCAGCAGCTGATCTGATCTCTCTCTCTCGCGTCCGGTTACACCTCACTCGCGTTTATGTCCATATCGATCAGATCCAGCTCTCCTGATCGGCCTTTATAGAGAGCACTGATCAAACTATTAAGAGTGAATATCGGCCGATAATGACCGGCGGCCGATCTATCGGAGCATCCCTAATTATTACCAGACATTTTGACCGGCAGGTTTTGAATTTACCGGTTTTTAATAAATTTTACCAGCTAAAAACCGGTAATTACCGGCTAACGGAAACCCTGACACAGCGTTAGCGGGACATTCTCCTCTCCCTGTCGGCCCTAAAAGCTTCAGAGGGCGGATAGCTGGGCTCCGTAGCGTCCAGCTAGCTTAGCCGCTAGCTTAGCGATAAATACACACAGCATTGTATTCTCCTCCCCCTGTCGGCCCTAAAAGCTTCAGATGGCGGATACCTGAGCTCCATAGCATCCCGCTAATGTGAAACACACACACACAGCGTTAGCGGGACATTCTCCTCTCCCTGTCGGCCCTAAAAGCTTCAGATGGCGGATACCTGAGCTCCATAGCGTCCCGCTAATGTGAAACACACACACACAGCGTTAGCGGGACATTCTCCTCTCCCTGTCGGCCCTAAAAGCTTCAGAGGGCTAGCTTAGCCGCTAGCTAAAGGTAAACATAGATGGGTACATACTATAGAATATGAATAAATCGTCACCGATGTAGAGGATATATTTTTTTATTCACTTTGAACTCGGCCAAATGGAGTTTAATGCTTTGGGATTTAAGTTAGGCCACATAGTACGTGCATGGGTTTGAAAGTATAACGTGCTAGCCTGCTGTAATACATCGTATAGTCAGGCACACATTTATGAGAGATTTAACAATGGCCAATTATATTTCTTAAATAATATGTAGCCTATTCCCAGAGCATAATTCATGGGGCAACAAGGTGAGGTGTAAAATGTGTTTTAATATCATACATGTTACGCCAGCAAACTTCTTGTACGGACTTCGGCAGTAGTGAAGACTCACTGAACGAATTAAGTACAAAGACGAATCGTTCGCGAACGTGCAAATCACCAGAAGTCGTTCGCGAACCGGTGAACGAATCAGTGAACGAATCTTTCAAGTGAACTGAATCAAAAGATTTGTGTCCCCGAAGGGAATCGGAATTCCCATCACTAATGTATAATAAGGCTCTGCTGCTCCGCGATGATGGTCTAGCTTCAGCAGCCACATTACCTACGGGTGCGTTCGTTAATATTAGCTGTGTGGTCCGGAGTCACTGTGACACAGACTGGACCGCTGGTGAACAGCTGTTAGAACGGGCCGTTCAGGTGTTCAGAGCAGAGCTCCCTGTCGGAGAGGCAGAGCGCGATGTGCACTGAAAAGTTTTTCTGTCGCAATATTATCGTTGAGCTGCTAACTAGCATACATTGTCACTATCTGCTAACGTTAGCTTTAGCCTTCGTTTTCTAATAGTTTTTTTCATAGGCTATAAACGGAGGTGGTATAAGTATTGATCTTGTACTTGAGTAAAAGTAGAAGTACTCAGATTTTGTACTAGAGTAAAAGTAGAAGTACTCAGATCTTGTACTAGAGTAGAAGTAGAAGTACTCAGACCTTGTACTAGAGTAAAAGTAGAAGTACTCAGATCTTGTACTTGATTAAAAGTAGAAGTACTCAAATCTTGTACTTGAGTAAAAGTAGAAGTACTCAGGTCTTGTACTTGAGTAAAAGTACCAGAATGTAGGAACAATCCTGCAATCAAAATGTTCCTCAAATAAAAGTACAAAAGTATTATCATCAAAATATAGTTAAAGTATCGACAGTAAAAGTAGAAGTACTCAGGTCTTGTACTAGAAGTAGTGTAGGAATACTCTATCACAGTAAAAGTACTGCATTCAAAATGTTCCTCAAGTCAAAGTAGAAAAGTATTCTCATCAAAATATAGTGAAAGACAGTAAAAGTAGTCGTTGTGCAGATTGGTCCATTTCAGAATAATATATATGATATGTTTTATAATGATTGATCATGAAAGTGTTCTCAAAGCTGGTGAAGGTGCAGCTAGTTTGAATGGCTTTGTAGACTGCAGGGTAGCTGGTGAAGGTGCAGCTAGTCTGAATGACTTTGTAGACTGCAGGGTAGCTTGTGGATTTACTCCAGGTGGAAATAAAGTCTGATTCAACACTTCATTCATCCACATCTGTAAAGTAACTAACGGTATTAAATACATGTAGTGGAGTAGAAGTACACCATGTACCTCTGAACTGTAGTGGAGTAGAAGTACACCATGTACCTCTGAACTGTAGTGGAGTAGAAGAACAAAGTAGCAAACCATTGAAATACTTAAATGAAGTACAAGTATCTCAAAATTGTACCCAAGTAGTACTTGAGTTTATGAACTTAGTTACTTTACACCAGTGGCTATACAGATAGAAAGACTAAGCCTTGCACAGAGGCATGACAATACATTTTCAAAATGCTCAACAGTGCTGCCAGAATTATAAACTGACTGCTACACAATTTCAAATAAATGCTTTTATATATTTCTATTAGATGTAACTCTTTGGCGTTTCTGTTATTATTACCTGCTGCTTTAGTTGTTCTGACTGCTAACATCCTGTTATTTCTAATGTTAAAGCCGATATTCCGGGGGGTCGGGGGGCTCGGATCCTTGTCACCTTTTTCATACCTGATGAGTTTGCATCCCTGGTCCATTTTTATGCAGTCTATGGTTTTAATCTTAATCTATCGTTGAAATATATGTTAATTTACTAAATATAATCAATTCCTTCCATCTTGCATTTTATAATATCAATGTTGTTTATCGTTAAGGGTTTAAGTTATACTACTCCTTTCCAATAGAAAAACACTTCAGCAGTCGACTGTTTATTTCATGAAGACAACCTTAATGTGACTTTGTCTAAACTCAAATTCTGGTGTGATGTGACAAACCTTTTATTGCGTGTAATGTTAATGCCTTAAACATTACTGTGACACAGCTCTGCTTCTAACCTGATGGACCTGATATAGCTATAACTCTTGTTAGTACTCAATAATACTTCTGTTACAGTAGATTATTAATCGTCGGTGACTGTTGAAGCTGAAAGAAACTCTAAGAATCACCTGCTTCTCTTGCATCTTTTTACATATGCGAAACAGCATGGAGCCCCAAAACTTGTTCAAGTAAAAGTACTTATCTGAGAAATAAAAATGATAACAAATGTAACCCACTCAAATAATGCAGTGAGTTTTTTCACCCTGTAATAACCAGCAACTCCCACTCGGGGCAGTGCTGGGGCAGCAGTCTGCATATGAGGGAGGAGAGGAAGAGCAGGCCAGGTGTGGTTGTTAATGAGGCTCAATGAGTGGCAGCTGGCATATGTATGCAAGAGAAGAATGTATGTATGAAGACAATATGTGTATGCAAGAGAAGAATGTATGTATGTATGAAGACAATATGTGTATGCAAGAGAAGAATGTATGTATGTGTGAGAGAAAGTATAGTGGAAACGGAAGGAGTATGGTTGAAACGGAAGGCAGGTCATTATCGCGCCGTGATTGGCTCAGAAGGTCGAGCGGGGCGGGCTCATGTTCAGAACTTCGGATTCAAATCAACATGACGGAGGGAGATGAGTCCGTGTATCTCCGGACCATTTGTTTTTATTTATTAAACAAGTAAACGGAAGAGCGTCTGAATATAAATAAAAATTGACTTGATTTGACATGTATGTCCCTTGGAATAATCTGACGTAGCCTATTTTTTACACTTCTATAGTCTTAGTTATGTGAAAGAACAACACAAGAGAAATGTATTAGAAAGATATTAGATATGTATTAAACATATTTGCACTATCTCAACACAGAATACCCATAAAACAATCAATTAGCTGCAAGTAACACTGTACCTAAACAAAATATCAAAGGACACACACACACACACACACACACACACACACACACACACAAAGTGTTTCACTCTTAGTTAAATGATTTATAAAAGTCTAATCACAAAATAAATGCAGGCGATAAACAATTGAACACATGCCTGCTTTGCAACATATATCAAGTAAATTGCAAAACAACTGCAACTGCATTATCCAATCCCAAACCACTACTTGTAATGGCAGCCAGCTCTGGACACTATTGGAGTGATGCAAGGCAGTCCATGAAGCTGATTGCTTCTCTCTGCAAGTGAAGACACGCAAGGTGTGGCCCTTAGTGTGGGTGGGACCTTGGACATGCTGCGTGATGTTAAAGCACTCCAATAGTGACAGAAACTCAGCGGCAAAGGTGTAGGTGCTGGAGTCCACGTGGATGTTAAAATCACCTAGCAGTATTGTGGATGGGGACATGGAGCAGATTGAGGTGAGAAGCTCAGACAACTCAGACATGAATGAGGTGGAAGGTTTGGGGGGGCGGTAAATGAGGACGACCTGCTGCTTTGAGGGGGCAGCCACTGAGAAGGCAATGCACTCAAGTGAGATTTTATTCGTCACAAGCAGCTGTTTGACAGGGATATCTGCTCTGTGGATGACTGCCAGCCCACCACCACGACCAATGGAGCGGGGCTGTTGGAGATAAGCATAACCTGGGGGGGGTGGCTAGGTTGAGTGTGAGGAAGTCCTGTTGGTTTTGCCATGTCTCAGTGAGGCAGAGAAAATCCAATTTCCTATCAATGATGATTTCATTAATAAGTGATGCTTTGTTGTTAAGGGAGCGGGTATTTAACAACATGAATGTGTGGGAGTTGTTATATGTTGCAATGGCTGGTAAAACAGTGATGCCATCAACACAGGCCAAGGGCTTCAGGTTAACACTGCACACGTGTGGTTTGTTGTGATGACGTAAGTGGGCGGTGACGGGGCGCCGGGACCACACAGTTGGGATAGTGTGAGCCGGTGTAAACAAACCCACGTTTGGAACCTCTATGGACATACCTGGGTCTGCCAACTCGTAACAGCCCGAGGTATTCAATGACTGACAGACAGAGGGGGTGTAGTGAAGTGGTTGATCCTAAAAAGTTCAAGGACATTGCCAGCTTTATGAGTTGGTGGGGACGGAGACAGTGAGAAAGCAAAGGCGGTTAACAGAGATGTTAGTTCGTCTATCTTCCCTGTCTGGAGGTTGAAGTCTCCGAGAAGTACAGCGGGAGGGCCAGTTTCAGGGATGTGTGAGAGGAGATTATCTAATTCCTCCAAGAAGTCCCCCAAGGCGCCTGGTGGACGGTAGAGAACAACAAGGGTTCATTGTATAGGATGGGTTACTGTCAAGTTCCGCTGGTTTTTTGCAGACTCCCCACTTGAAAGGGACTCGAGGCATCTTAATAACAGGATTCCACTCCGCAGCTTTTCTTTTAGACTTTTTATTTAGTAGATTATGCAGCTTCATGCAGCAGCTTCATGCAGCAGCTTCATTCAGTAGCTTCATGCAGCAGCTTCGTTCAGCTTCATTCAGCAGCTTCATTCAGCAGCTTCGTTCAGCAGCTTCGTTCAGCAGCTTTATTCAGCAGCTTCGTTCAGCAGCTTCGTTCAGCAGCTTTATTCAGCAGCTTTATTCAGCTTCATTCAGCAGCTTCATTCAGCAGCTTCATTCAGCAGCTTTATTCAGCTTCATTCAGCAGCTTCATTCAGCAGCTTCATTCAGCAGCTTCATTCAGCAGCTTTATTCAGCTTCATTCAGCAGCTTCATTCAGCAGCTTCATTCAGCAGCTTCATTCAGCTTCATTCAGCAGCTTCATTCAGTAGCTTCATGCAGCAGCTTTATTCAGCTTCATTCAGCTTCATTCAGCTTCATTCAGCAGCTTCATTCAGCAGCTTCATTCAGCAGCTTCATTCAGCAGCTTCGTTCAGCAGCTTCGTTCAGCAGCTTTATTCAGCAGCTTTATTCAGCAGCTTCATTCAGCAGCTTCATTCAGCAGCTTCATTCAGCAGCTTCATTCAGCAGCTTTATTCAGCTTCATTCAGCAGCTTCATTCAGCAGCTTCATTCAGCAGCTTCATTCAGCTTCATTCAGCTTCATTCAGCAGCTTCATTCAGCAGCTTCATTCAGCAGCTTCGTTCAGCAGCTTCGTTCAGCAGCTTTATTCAGCAGCTTTATTCAGCTTCATTCAGCAGCTTCATTCAGCAGCTTCATTCAGCAGCTTTATTCAGCTTCATTCAGCAGCTTCGTTCAGCAGCTTCATTCAGCAGCTTTATTCAGCTTCATTCAGCAGCTTCATTCAGCAGCTTCGTTCAGCAGCTTCATTCAGCAGCTTCATTCAGCTTCATTCAGCAGCTTCATTCAGCAGCTTCGTTCAGCAGCTTTATTCAGCAGCTTTATTCAGCTTCATTCAGCAGCTTCATTCAGCAGCTTCATTCAGCAGCTTCATTCAGCAGCTTTATTCAGCTTCATTCAGCAGCTTCGTTCAGCAGCTTCGTTCAGCAGCTTCATTCAGCAGCTTTATTCAGCTTCATTCAGCAGCTTCATTCAGCAGCTTTATTCAGCTTCATTCAGCAGCTTCATTCAGCAGCTTCATTCAGCAGCTTTATTCAGCTTCATTCAGCAGCTTCATTCAGCAGCTTCATTCAGCAGCTTCATTCAGTAGCTTTATTCAGCTTCATTCAGCAGCTTCATTCAGTAGCTTCATTCAGCAGCTTTATTCAGCTTCATTCAGCAGCTTCATTCAGCAGCTTTATTCAGCTTCATTCAGCAGCTTCATTCAGCAGCTTCATTCAGCAGGTTCATTCAGCAGCTTCATTCAGCAGCTTCATTCAGCAGCTTCATTCAGCAGCTTCATTCAGCAGCTTTATTCAGCTTTATTCAGCAGCTTCATTCAGCAGCTTCATTCAGCAGCTTCATTCAGCAGCTTTATTCAGCAGCTTCATTCAGTAGCTTCATTCAGCAGCTTCATTCAGTAGCTTCATTCAGCAGCTTCATTCAGCAGCTTCATTCAGCTTCATTCAGTAGCTTCATTCAGTAGCTTCATTCAGTAGCTTCATTCAGCTTCATTCAGTAGCTTCATTCAGTAGCTTCATTCAGTAGCTTCATTCAGCAGCTTCATTCAGTAGCTTCATTCAGTAGCTTCATTCAGTAGCTTCATTCAGCAGCTTCATTCAGCAGCTTCATTCAGTAGCTTCATTCAGTAGCTTTATTCAGTAGCTTCATTCAGTAGCTTTATTCAGCTTTATTCAGCAGCTTCATTCAGTAGCTTCATTCAGTAGCTTCATTCAGTAGCTTCATTCAGTAGCTTTATTCAGCAGCTTCATTCAGTAGCTTCATTCAGCAGCTTCATTCAGTAGCTTCATTCAGTAGCTTCATTCAGTAGCTTCATTCAGTAGCTTTATTCAGCAGCTTCATTCAGTAGCTTCATTCAGCAGCTTTATTCAGCTTCATTCAGCAGCTTCATTCAGTAGCTTCATTCAGTAGCTTCATTCAGTAGCTTTATTCAGCAGCTTCATTCAGTAGCTTCATTCAGTAGCTTCATTCAGCAGCTTTATTCAGCTTCATTCAGCAGCTTTATTCAGTAGCTTCATTCAGTAGCTTCATTCAGTAGCTTCATTCAGCAGCTTCATTCAGCAGCTTCATTCAGCAGCTTCATTCAGTAGCTTCATTCAGTAGCTTCATTCAGTAGCTTTATTCAGCAGCTTCATTCAGTAGCTTCATTCAGCAGCTTTATTCAGCTTCATTCAGCAGCTTTATTCAGTAGCTTCATTCAGTAGCTTCATTCAGTAGCTTCATTCAGTAGCTTCATTCAGTAGCTTCATTCAGTAGCTTTATTCAGCAGCTTCATTCAGTAGCTTCATTCAGCAGCTTTATTCAGCTTCATTCAGTAGCTTTATTCAGTAGCTTCATTCAGTAGCTTCATTCAGTAGCTTCATTCAGTAGCTTCATTCAGTAGCTTTATTCAGCAGCTTTATTCAGCTTCATTCAGCAGCTTTATTCAGTAGCTTTATTCAGTAGCTTCATTCAGTAGCTTTATTCAGCTTCATTCAGCAGCTTCATTCAGCAGCTTCATTCAGCAGCTTCATTCAGCAGCTTCATTCAGTAGCTTCATTCAGTAGCTTCATTCAGTAGCTTTATTCAGCAGCTTCATTCAGTAGCTTCATTCAGCAGCTTTATTCAGCTTCATTCAGTAGCTTTATTCAGTAGCTTCATTCAGTAGCTTCATTCAGTAGCTTCATTCAGTAGCTTCATTCAGTAGCTTTATTCAGCAGCTTTATTCAGCTTCATTCAGCAGCTTTATTCAGTAGCTTTATTCAGTAGCTTCATTCAGTAGCTTTATTCAGTAGCTTCATTCAGTAGCTTCATTCAGTAGCTTCATTCAGTAGCTTCATTCAGTAGCTTTATTCAGCAGCTTTATTCAGCTTCATTCAGCAGCTTCATTCAGCAGCTTTATTCAGTAGCTTTATTCAGCAGCTTTATTCAGCTTCATTCAGCAGCTTCATTCAGTAGCTTTATTCAGCAGCTTTATTCAGCTTCATTCAGTAGCTTCATTCAGTAGCTTTATTCAGCTTCATTCAGCAGCTTTATTCAGTAGCTTCATTCAGTAGCTTCATTCAGTAGCTTCATTCAGCAGCTTCATTCAGCAGCTTCATTCAGCAGCTTCATTCAGCAGCTTCATTCAGTAGCTTCATTCAGTAGCTTCATTCAGTAGCTTTATTCAGTAGCTTTATTCAGTAGCTTCATTCAGCAGCTTTATTCAGTAGCTTCATTCAGTAGCTTCATTCAGTAGCTTCATTCAGCAGCTTCATTCAGCAGCTTCATTCAGCAGCTTCATTCAGCAGCTTTATTCAGTAGCTTTATTCAGTAGCTTTATTCAGTAGCTTCATTCAGTAGCTTTATTCAGTAGCTTTATTCAGTAGCTTCATTCAGCAGCTTTATTCAGCTTCATTCAGCAGCTTTATTCAGTAGCTTCATTCAGTAGCTTCATTCAGTAGCTTCATTCAGCAGCTTCATTCAGCAGCTTCATTCAGCAGCTTCATTCAGTAGCTTCATTCAGTAGCTTCATTCAGTAGCTTTATTCAGCAGCTTCATTCAGTAGCTTCATTCAGCAGCTTTATTCAGCTTCATTCAGCAGCTTTATTCAGTAGCTTCATTCAGCAGCTTCATTCAGTAGCTTCATTCAGTAGCTTCATTCAGTAGCTTTATTCAGCAGCTTCATTCAGTAGCTTCATTCAGCAGCTTTATTCAGCTTCATTCAGTAGCTTTATTCAGTAGCTTCATTCAGTAGCTTCATTCAGTAGCTTCATTCAGTAGCTTTATTCAGTAGCTTCATTCAGTAGCTTTATTCAGCAGCTTCATTCAGTAGCTTCATTCAGTAGCTTCATTCAGTAGCTTCATTCAGTAGCTTTATTCAGTAGCTTCATTCAGTAGCTTTATTCAGTAGCTTCATTCAGTAGCTTTATTCAGCAGCTTCATTCAGTAGCTTCATTCAGTAGCTTTATTCAGCTTCATTCAGTAGCTTTATTCAGTAGCTTCATTCAGTAGCTTCATTCAGTAGCTTTATTCAGTAGCTTCATTCAGTAGCTTTATTCAGCAGCTTCATTCAGTAGCTTCATTCAGTAGCTTTATTCAGCTTCATTCAGCAGCTTTATTCAGTAGCTTTATTCAGTAGCTTCATTCAGTAGCTTTATTCAGTAGCTTTATTCAGTAGCTTTATTCAGTAGCTTTATTCAGTAGCTTCATTCAGTAGCTTCATTCAGTAGCTTCATTCAGTAGCTTCATTCAGTAGCTTTATTCAGCTTCATTCAGCAGCTTCATTCAGTAGCTTTATTCAGTAGCTTCATTCAGTAGCTTTATTCAGCAGCTTCATTCAGTAGCTTTATTCAGTAGCTTTATTCAGTAGCTTTATTCAGTAGCTTCATTCAGTAGCTTCATTCAGTAGCTTTATTCAGTAGCTTTATTCAGTAGCTTTATTCAGTAGCTTTATTCAGTAGCTTCATTCAGTAGCTTCATTCAGTAGCTTCATTCAGTAGCTTCATTCAGTAGCTTTATTCAGTAGCTTCATTCAGTAGCTTCATTCAGTAGCTTCATTCAGTAGCTTCATTCAGTAGCTTTATTCAGCTTCATTCAGCAGCTTTATTCAGTAGCTTTATTCAGTAGCTTCATTCAGTAGCTTTATTCAGTAGCTTTATTCAGTAGCTTTATTCAGTAGCTTTATTCAGTAGCTTCATTCAGTAGCTTCATTCAGTAGCTTCATTCAGTAGCTTCATTCAGTAGCTTTATTCAGCTTCATTCAGTAGCTTCATTCAGCAGCTTTATTCAGCTTCATTCAGCAGCTTTATTCAGTAGCTTCATTCAGTAGCTTCATTCAGTAGCTTCATTCAGTAGCTTCATTCAGCAGCTTTATTCAGCAGCTTCATTCAGTAGCTTCATTCAGCAGCTTTATTCAGCTTCATTCAGCAGCTTTATTCAGTAGCTTCATTCAGTAGCTTCATTCAGTAGCTTCATTCAGTAGCTTTATTCAGCTTCATTCAGTAGCTTTATTCAGTAGCTTCATTCAGTAGCTTCATTCAGTAGCTTTATTCAGTAGCTTTATTCAGTAGCTTCATTCAGTAGCTTTATTCAGTAGCTTCATTCAGTAGCTTTATTCAGCAGCTTCATTCAGTAGCTTTATTCAGTAGCTTTATTCAGTAGCTTCATTCAGTAGCTTTATTCAGCAGCTTCATTCAGTAGCTTCATTCAGTAGCTTTATTCAGTAGCTTTATTCAGCTTCATTCAGCAGCTTTATTCAGTAGCTTTATTCAGTAGCTTCATTCAGTAGCTTTATTCAGCTTCATTCAGTAGCTTCATTCAGTAGCTTTATTCAGTAGCTTTATTCAGTAGCTTCATTCAGTAGCTTCATTCAGTAGCTTTATTCAGTAGCTTTATTCAGCTTCATTCAGCAGCTTTATTCAGTAGCTTTATTCAGTAGCTTTATTCAGTAGCTTTATTCAGCTTCATTCAGTAGCTTCATTCAGTAGCTTTATTCAGTAGCTTTATTCAGTAGCTTTATTCAGTAGCTTTATTCAGTAGCTTCATTCAGTAGCTTCATTCAGTAGCTTCATTCAGTAGCTTCATTCAGTAGCTTTATTCAGTAGCTTCATTCAGTAGCTTCATTCAGTAGCTTCATTCAGTAGCTTCATTCAGTAGCTTTATTCAGCTTCATTCAGCAGCTTTATTCAGTAGCTTTATTCAGTAGCTTCATTCAGTAGCTTTATTCAGTAGCTTTATTCAGTAGCTTCATTCAGTAGCTTCATTCAGTAGCTTCATTCAGTAGCTTCATTCAGTAGCTTTATTCAGCTTCATTCAGTAGCTTCATTCAGCAGCTTTATTCAGCTTCATTCAGCAGCTTTATTCAGTAGCTTCATTCAGTAGCTTCATTCAGTAGCTTCATTCAGTAGCTTCATTCAGCAGCTTTATTCAGCAGCTTCATTCAGTAGCTTCATTCAGCAGCTTTATTCAGCTTCATTCAGCAGCTTTATTCAGTAGCTTCATTCAGTAGCTTCATTCAGTAGCTTCATTCAGTAGCTTCATTCAGTAGCTTTATTCAGCTTCATTCAGTAGCTTCATTCAGCAGCTTTATTCAGCTTCATTCAGCAGCTTTATTCAGTAGCTTCATTCAGTAGCTTCATTCAGTAGCTTCATTCAGTAGCTTCATTCAGCAGCTTTATTCAGCAGCTTCATTCAGTAGCTTCATTCAGCAGCTTTATTCAGCTTCATTCAGCAGCTTTATTCAGTAGCTTCATTCAGTAGCTTCATTCAGTAGCTTCATTCAGTAGCTTTATTCAGTAGCTTCATTCAGTAGCTTTATTCAGTAGCTTCATTCAGTAGCTTTATTCAGCAGCTTCATTCAGTAGCTTTATTCAGTAGCTTCATTCAGTAGCTTCATTCAGTAGCTTCATTCAGTAGCTTTATTCAGTAGCTTCATTCAGTAGCTTTATTCAGCAGCTTTATTCAGTAGCTTTATTCAGTAGCTTCATTCAGTAGCTTTATTCAGTAGCTTCATTCAGTAGCTTTATTCAGCAGCTTCATTCAGTAGCTTTATTCAGTAGCTTCATTCAGTAGCTTCATTCAGTAGCTTTATTCAGTAGCTTTATTCAGTAGCTTTATTCAGTAGCTTCATTCAGTAGCTTTATTCAGCAGCTTCATTCAGTAGCTTCATTCAGTAGCTTTATTCAGTAGCTTTATTCAGCTTCATTCAGCAGCTTTATTCAGTAGCTTTATTCAGTAGCTTCATTCAGTAGCTTTATTCAGCTTCATTCAGTAGCTTCATTCAGTAGCTTCATTCAGTAGCTTTATTCAGTAGCTTCATTCAGTAGCTTTATTCAGTAGCTTTATTCAGTAGCTTTATTCAGTAGCTTTATTCAGCAGCTTCATTCAGTAGCTTTATTCAGTAGCTTCATTCAGTAGCTTCATTCAGTAGCTTTATTCAGTAGCTTTATTCAGTAGCTTTATTCAGTAGCTTCATTCAGTAGCTTTATTCAGCTTCATTCAGTAGCTTTATTCAGTAGCTTTATTCAGCAGCTTCATTCAGTAGCTTTATTCAGTAGCTTCATTCAGTAGCTTCATTCAGTAGCTTTATTCAGTAGCTTTATTCAGTAGCTTTATTCAGTAGCTTCATTCAGTAGCTTTATTCAGCAGCTTCATTCAGTAGCTTTATTCAGTAGCTTTATTCAGTAGCTTCATTCAGCAGCTTTATTCAGTAGCTTTATTCAGCAGCTTCATTCAGTAGCTTTATTCAGTAGCTTCATTCAGTAGCTTCATTCAGTAGCTTTATTCAGTAGCTTTATTCAGTAGCTTTATTCAGTAGCTTCATTCAGTAGCTTTATTCAGCAGCTTCATTCAGTAGCTTCATTCAGTAGCTTTATTCAGTAGCTTCATTCAGTAGCTTTATTCAGCAGCTTCATTCAGTAGCTTTATTCAGTAGCTTCATTCAGTAGCTTCATTCAGTAGCTTTATTCAGTAGCTTTATTCAGTAGCTTTATTCAGTAGCTTCATTCAGTAGCTTCATTCAGTAGCTTCATTCAGTAGCTTTATTCAGTAGCTTTATTCAGTAGCTTTATTCAGTAGCTTTATTCAGTAGCTTTATTCAGCAGCTTCATTCAGTAGCTTTATTCAGCTTCATTCAGTAGCTTTATTCAGTAGCTTCATTCAGTAGCTTCATTCAGTAGCTTTATTCAGTAGCTTTATTCAGTAGCTTTATTCAGTAGCTTTATTCAGCAGCTTCATTCAGTAGCTTTATTCAGCTTCATTCAGTAGCTTTATTCAGTAGCTTCATTCAGTAGCTTCATTCAGTAGCTTTATTCAGTAGCTTTATTCAGTAGCTTCATTCAGTAGCTTTATTCAGTAGCTTCATTCAGTAGCTTTATTCAGCAGCTTCATTCAGTAGCTTTATTCAGTAGCTTCATTCAGTAGCTTCATTCAGTAGCTTTATTCAGTAGCTTTATTCAGTAGCTTTATTCAGTAGCTTCATTCAGTAGCTTTATTCAGCAGCTTCATTCAGTAGCTTCATTCAGTAGCTTTATTCAGTAGCTTTATTCAGCAGCTTTATTCAGTAGCTTCATTCAGCAGCTTTATTCAGTAGCTTTATTCAGTAGCTTTATTCAGTAGCTTTATTCAGTAGCTTCATTCAGTAGCTTTATTCAGCAGCTTCATTCAGTAGCTTTATTCAGTAGCTTCATTCAGTAGCTTCATTCAGTAGCTTTATTCAGTAGCTTCATTCAGTAGCTTTATTCAGTAGCTTTATTCAGTAGCTTTATTCAGTAGCTTCATTCAGTAGCTTTATTCAGTAGCTTTATTCAGTAGCTTTATTCAGTAGCTTTATTCAGTAGCTTCATTCAGTAGCTTTATTCAGTAGCTTCATTCAGTAGCTTTATTCAGCAGCTTCATTCAGTAGCTTTATTCAGTAGCTTCATTCAGTAGCTTCATTCAGTAGCTTTATTCAGTAGCTTTATTCAGTAGCTTTATTCAGTAGCTTCATTCAGTAGCTTTATTCAGCAGCTTCATTCAGTAGCTTCATTCAGTAGCTTTATTCAGTAGCTTTATTCAGCAGCTTTATTCAGTAGCTTCATTCAGCAGCTTTATTCAGTAGCTTCATTCAGCAGCTTTATTCAGTAGCTTTATTCAGTAGCTTCATTCAGTAGCTTTATTCAGCTTCATTCAGTAGCTTCATTCAGTAGCTTTATTCAGTAGCTTTATTCAGTAGCTTCATTCAGTAGCTTCATTCAGTAGCTTTATTCAGTAGCTTTATTCAGCTTCATTCAGCAGCTTTATTCAGTAGCTTTATTCAGTAGCTTTATTCAGTAGCTTTATTCAGCTTCATTCAGCAGCTTCATTCAGTAGCTTTATTCAGTAGCTTTATTCAGTAGCTTCATTCAGTAGCTTCATTCAGTAGCTTTATTCAGTAGCTTTATTCAGTAGCTTTATTCAGTAGCTTTATTCAGTAGCTTTATTCAGTAGCTTTATTCAGTAGCTTTATTCAGTAGCTTCATTCAGTAGCTTTATTCAGTAGCTTTATTCAGTAGCTTTATTCAGTAGCTTTATTCAGTAGCTTTATTCAGTAGCTTTATTCAGTAGCTTTATTCAGTAGCTTTATTCAGTAGCTTCATTCAGTAGCTTTATTCAGTAGCTTTATTCAGTAGCTTCATTCAGTAGCTTTATTCAGTAGCTTTATTCAGTAGCTTCATTCAGTAGCTTTATTCAGTAGCTTTATTCAGTAGCTTTATTCAGTAGCTTTATTCAGTAGCTTTATTCAGTAGCTTTATTCAGTAGCTTTATTCAGTAGCTTTATTCAGTAGCTTTATTCAGTAGCTTCATTCAGTAGCTTTATTCAGTAGCTTTATTCAGTAGCTTTATTCAGTAGCTTCATTCAGTAGCTTCATTCAGTAGCTTTATTCAGTAGCTTTATTCAGCAGCTTCATTCAGTAGCTTTATTCAGTAGCTTTATTCAGCAGCTTCATTCAGTAGCTTCATTCAGCAGCTTTATTCAGTAGCTTTATTCAGTAGCTTTATTCAGTAGCTTTATTCAGTAGCTTTATTCAGTAGCTTCATTCAGTAGCTTCATTCAGTAGCTTTATTCAGTAGCTTTATTCAGCAGCTTCATTCAGTAGCTTTATTCAGTAGCTTTATTCAGTAGCTTTATTCAGTAGCTTCATTCAGTAGCTTCATTCAGTAGCTTCATTCAGTAGCTTTATTCAGTAGCTTTATTCAGTAGCTTCATTCAGTAGCTTCATTCAGTAGCTTTATTCAGTAGCTTTATTCAGCAGCTTCATTCAGTAGCTTTATTCAGTAGCTTTATTCAGTAGCTTTATTCAGTAGCTTCATTCAGTAGCTTCATTCAGTAGCTTCATTCAGTAGCTTCATTCAGTAGCTTTATTCAGTAGCTTCATTCAGTAGCTTTATTCAGCAGCTTTATTCAGTAGCTTTATTCAGTAGCTTTATTCAGTAGCTTTATTCAGTAGCTTTATTCAGTAGCTTTATTCAGTAGCTTTATTCAGTAGCTTTATTCAGTAGCTTTATTCAGTAGCTTCATTCAGTAGCTTTATTCAGTAGCTTTATTCAGCAGCTTCATTCAGTAGCTTTATTCAGTAGCTTTATTCAGTAGCTTTATTCAGTAGCTTTATTCAGTAGCTTCATTCAGTAGCTTTATTCAGTAGCTTTATTCAGCAGCTTTATTCAGTAGCTTTATTCAGTAGCTTTATTCAGTAGCTTTATTCAGTAGCTTTATTCAGTAGCTTTATTCAGTAGCTTTATTCAGTAGCTTCATTCAGTAGCTTTATTCAGTAGCTTTATTCAGCAGCTTCATTCAGTAGCTTCATTCAGTAGCTTTATTCAGTAGCTTTATTCAGTAGCTTTATTCAGTAGCTTCATTCAGTAGCTTCATTCAGTAGCTTTATTCAGTAGCTTCATTCAGTAGCTTTATTCAGTAGCTTTATTCAGTAGCTTTATTCAGTAGCTTCATTCAGTAGCTTTATTCAGTAGCTTTATTCAGTAGCTTCATTCAGTAGCTTCATTCAGTAGCTTTATTCAGTAGCTTCATTCAGTAGCTTTATTCAGTAGCTTTATTCAGTAGCTTTATTCAGTAGCTTTATTCAGTAGCTTCATTCAGTAGCTTTATTCAGTAGCTTTATTCAGTAGCTTCATTCAGTAGCTTCATTCAGTAGCTTTATTCAGTAGCTTTATTCAGTAGCTTCATTCAGTAGCTTCATTCAGCAGCTTTATTCAGTAGCTTCATTCAGTAGCTTCATTCAGTAGCTTTATTCAGTAGCTTCATTCAGTAGCTTTATTCAGCAGCTTTATTCAGTAGCTTTATTCAGTAGCTTCATTCAGTAGCTTTATTCAGTAGCTTCATTCAGTAGCTTCATTCAGTAGCTTCATTCAGTAGCTTCATTCAGTAGCTTCATTCAGCAGCTTCATTCAGTAGCTTTATTCAGTAGCTTCATTCAGTAGCTTCATTCAGTAGCTTCATTCAGTAGCTTCATTCAGTAGCTTCATTCAGTAGCTTCATTCAGTAGCTTTATTCAGTAGCTTTATTCAGCAGCTTCATTCAGTAGCTTTATTCAGTAGCTTTATTCAGTAGCTTTATTCAGTAGCTTCATTCAGTAGCTTCATTCAGTAGCTTTATTCAGTAGCTTCATTCAGTAGCTTTATTCAGCAGCTTTATTCAGTAGCTTTATTCAGTAGCTTTATTCAGTAGCTTTATTCAGTAGCTTTATTCAGCAGCTTTATTCAGTAGCTTTATTCAGTAGCTTTATTCAGCAGCTTTATTCAGTAGCTTCATTCAGTAGCTTTATTCAGTAGCTTCATTCAGCAGCTTTATTCAGTAGCTTTATTCAGTAGCTTCATTCAGCAGCTTTATTCAGTAGCTTCATTCAGCAGCTTTATTCAGCAGCTTCATTCAGTAGCTTCATTCAGCAGCTTCATTCAGTAGCTTCATTCAGTAGCTTCATTCAGTAGCTTCATTCAGTAGCTTCATTCAGCAGCTTCATTCAGTAGCTTCATTCAGTAGCTTTATTCAGTAGCTTTATTCAGTAGCTTTATTCAGCAGCTTCATTCAGTAGCTTCATTCAGTAGCTTTATTCAGTAGCTTTATTCAGTAGCTTTATTCAGTAGCTTTATTCAGTAGCTTCATTCAGTAGCTTTATTCAGTAGCTTTATTCAGTAGCTTTATTCAGTAGCTTCATTCAGCAGCTTTATTCAGCAGCTTCATTCAGCAGCTTTATTCAGTAGCTTTATTCAGTAGCTTCATTCAGTAGCTTTATTCAGTAGCTTTATTCAGTAGCTTTATTCAGTAGCTTTATTCAGTAGCTTTATTCAGTAGCTTCATTCAGCAGCTTTATTCAGCAGCTTCATTCAGCAGCTTTATTCAGTAGCTTTATTCAGTAGCTTCATTCAGTAGCTTTATTCAGTAGCTTTATTCAGTAGCTTTATTCAGCAGCTTCATTCAGTAGCTTCATTCAGTAGCTTTATTCAGTAGCTTCATTCAGCAGCTTTATTCAGTAGCTTCATTCAGTAGCTTTATTCAGTAGCTTTATTCAGTAGCTTTATTCAGTAGCTTCATTCAGCAGCTTTATTCAGTAGCTTCATTCAGTAGCTTTATTCAGTAGCTTTATTCAGTAGCTTCATTCAGCAGCTTTATTCAGTAGCTTCATTCAGCAGCTTTATTCAGCAGCTTCATTCAGTAGCTTCATTCAGCAGCTTCATTCAGTAGCTTCATTCAGTAGCTTCATTCAGTAGCTTCATTCAGTAGCTTCATTCAGCAGCTTCATTCAGTAGCTTCATTCAGTAGCTTTATTCAGTAGCTTTATTCAGTAGCTTTATTCAGCAGCTTCATTCAGTAGCTTCATTCAGTAGCTTTATTCAGTAGCTTTATTCAGTAGCTTTATTCAGTAGCTTTATTCAGTAGCTTCATTCAGTAGCTTTATTCAGTAGCTTTATTCAGTAGCTTTATTCAGTAGCTTCATTCAGCAGCTTTATTCAGCAGCTTCATTCAGCAGCTTTATTCAGTAGCTTTATTCAGTAGCTTCATTCAGTAGCTTTATTCAGTAGCTTTATTCAGTAGCTTTATTCAGCAGCTTCATTCAGTAGCTTCATTCAGTAGCTTTATTCAGTAGCTTCATTCAGCAGCTTTATTCAGTAGCTTCATTCAGTAGCTTTATTCAGTAGCTTTATTCAGTAGCTTTATTCAGTAGCTTTATTCAGTAGCTTCATTCAGTAGCTTTATTCAGTAGCTTTATTCAGTAGCTTTATTCAGTAGCTTCATTCAGCAGCTTTATTCAGCAGCTTCATTCAGCAGCTTTATTCAGTAGCTTTATTCAGTAGCTTCATTCAGTAGCTTTATTCAGTAGCTTTATTCAGTAGCTTTATTCAGTAGCTTTATTCAGTAGCTTTATTCAGTAGCTTCATTCAGCAGCTTCATTCAGCAGCTTTATTCAGTAGCTTTATTCAGTAGCTTTATTCAGTAGCTTTATTCAGTAGCTTTATTCAGCTTCATTCAGTAGCTTCATTCAGCAGCTTCATTCAGTAGCTTCATTCAGTAGCTTCATTCAGTAGCTTTATTCAGCAGCTTTATTCAGCTTCATTCAGTAGCTTCATTCAGCAGCTTCATTCAGCTTTATTCAGCAGCTTCATTCAGCAGCTTTATTCAGCTTCATTCAGTAGCTTCATTCAGCAGCTTCATTCAGCTTCATTCAGTAGCTTCATTCAGCAGCTTTATTCAGCTTCATTCAGCAGCTTCATTCAGCAGCTTCATTCAGCAGCTTCATTCAGCAGCTTTATTCAGTAGCTTCATTCAGCAGCTTTATTCAGCAGCTTCATTCAGTAGCTTCATTCAGCAGCTTCATTCAGCAGCTTCATTCAGTAGCTTCATTCAGTAGCTTCATTCAGCAGCTTCATTCAGCAGCTTCATTCAGCAGCTTCATTCAGTAGCTTCATGCAGCAGCTTTATTCAGCAGCTTCATTCAGCAGCTTCATTCAGCAGCTTCATTCAGCAGCTTCATTCAGTAGCTTCATTCAGCAGCTTCATTCAGTAGCTTCATTCAGTAGCTTCATGCAGCAGCTTTATTCAGCAGCTTCATTCAGCAGCTTTATTCAGTAGCTTCATTCAGTAGCTTCATGCAGCAGCTTTATTCAGCAGCTTCATTCAGCAGCTTTATTCAGCTTCATTCAGCAGCTTTATTCAGCAGCTTTATTCAGCAGCTTCATGCAGCAGCTTCATTCAGCAGCTTCATTCAGCAGCTTCATTCAGCAGCTTCATTCAGCAGCTTCATTCAGCAGCTTCATTCAGCAGCTTCATTCAGCAGCTTCATTCAGCAGCTTCATTCAGCAGCTTCATTCAGCAGCTTCATTCAGCAGCTTCATTCAGCAGCTTCATTCAGGTGAAAAACCTTTAAACAAGAAAGGTGCATTTTAGTGATCAAAACAAACAAAACATGTAAATAAACCTCACTATCAAATGCTTCTAACAAACAAAATGAACATGAATGAATAACTTTCTCCCTTTTTAGCAGGACTCTTCAGTGGGTCAAAACAACAGGATTCTAAGTAAATCAAAAATTAACTTTCCAAATATAAATCCCTCTCTCTCCCACCTATCCCTCCGAAGATAACCAACAGAGCGTCCAAGCACAGAATGCCCCCCACAACCAGCGCACCACACTGAAACCTACTCTCTGAGCAATGCTGCGCAGAGTTTTGACAAGACACGTGACACACACACAAACAGAACATAACATCAGCGGCTCTGCGGAGCTCTTACACAACATTTTGATCTGCTCTTACCGGCTGCCTGTCCTGACTTAGTAGAAAAATGCCTCCCGTTTGCATGCTTCCGTCTCCCTGCATCGCACACAGCAACTATTTAAATACCTTCTTCCTACTGCAGCTGCGGCTCTCTGATTAGGGTGATTGCACCCAGCTTGCTAGAGGAGGCAGGACTGCCTGCGATCGTTTACACCTGTTGACTATCCCTACTAATTGGTGACTTGTTTTCTGACTACTTGTAGTCTGTTTTTGCTCTTGTATTTATTAAAGCCTTAGGCTCTGTTTGACTTTACAGTTACTGGGACGGCATGGAATTCAAAGGTGGAAGGAGTGAAGTTAGGTAGCTTGAAGAGGGAAAAGCTCCATTTGGGAGAGAGCAGGAGATCAGTGCCACCTCCTCTGCCAGTGGGTCTGGATGTATGGGAGAATGAATATGCTGTGGAGAGAGCTGCTGGGGTGGATGTGTTGGATGGAGTAATCCAGGGTTGCGTTCCGATAATCCAAAAATCAGCTCCTAAATTCTAACCCTATCTCCTATTCCTTGACCTCTGAGTGAAACGTCACGGGGTGAAGGGATAGTGGATAGGTGAATTCAAAAGGACTTAGGAGAAGAGACTGTGGTACTTTAGAGAATCCAATGCACTTTCACTATCCGACGTGTTTATGATGCGCCAGCGGACGTCATGAATGTGCGTCTGCTGCTGTGGGGAAACTATGGAAACTACAGTTTTCTATACAGCGGACTACAACATGGATGTTCAATAAGAAGGAGGGACTACTGTAAACTCATCTAGAGACTCTGTGCTCTGATGCTGTTGCTTTAGGCTTTATGAACGTGGACAACAGAGAAACATATTCTTCATGACCAAAGTTGGAATTGAAATAAAAAAGGAAAGTGAAACTTATGCTCGTCACCCTCTCCCTCCGGTCCACATTAATACAAATGATCCCAATACGTATGATTGATGAAAAGATAAATCAATACAAATGTATTTATTATAAACGTTAGTCCTTAATATCTATCACTGTGTATATCACCATTCAAACATCTTTTAAAAGTTGAACAAACTCCACACAGCTCAGTAAAGACTGTGAAATGTTGACTTTATTTGATCATTTCAGTCAAAAGTAACTAACATTCATATTTCTCTTTTTGATTATAATACGTTCAGAACAAAGCACTTTGGCAACTTACCAACGTTTTAAAATGCTTAATAAGCACCGTAACGTTCATGATATAATTTCTCGGTCATAATCGGTTGTTTCCGTGAACGGCCGACTGTTGAGTGACGGCAAATGCTGCGGCTGCAATGCATTGTGGGGCAGCATTTTCTCCTCTCCTTTCGTCAAGGGAGGTCCAGTGGTTCCTAAGCTAAAGGAGGTTATAAAGGAAGTTTGAAACCTCCTTTCCTTTCATTTGGAGAATGGGAACGGCACTTATCATGGCTGCCACTGAGGGACTTCCGGGTCATTTAACTTGGTTAGGAAGGTTCCTAAGCTAAATGGACTATTGGAACGCAACCCAGGTCTCAGTGAGAGCAAGGAAATCCAGAGACTGCAGGGAAGCGTAGCCAGAGATGAAGTCAGCCTTAGGAACAGCTGACTGGCAGTTCCACAGGCCACCTGAAACTAGATGTTGGATCTCAGTAATAAACATATGGACATGGGTTACTATTTAAAAAAAATTGCAAATCTATTTAGGAACCTATTCATGTGAACATATTTTAAGTGGGGGTGGACCTCAAATCCTATAGGGGGGTCCGGGGGCATGCTCCCCCGGTAAGATTTATTTTTAAATGTTAGACTTAAATGCATCAATTTGGTGCATTTTGAGGGGGAAATAAAGAGCCGGCCCGACCCATTAAGCTACATAAGCGGACGCTTAGGGCCCCGCAGCCACAAAGGGGCCCCCTATTTAAAAAAAATAAAAATCTCAGTACACAGTCGCCGTGATAAGTATGTTTAACTAATTGTGTTAATATGCCTAGATTGCCTACTCTCAAAGTCATGTATTATATTATTGAGTCAATAATATAATACATTAACCGTGCTTTACCTGAACCTCATCATGACACAAGAGAGGACGGAAGGATTGTAATTTCCCGTGTTCAGTGAATGCAACAGAGGCAAGACACCAGACCAACCAGAGAGTTGAATGGAAATAAACATCTGTCTTATTGGCTGACAGGTACTTATCCTGTGAGCTGTGACAATGTTTAAAATAAACTGTCAGTCGGACTCAGAGTTTTTGAAGATGGACTTAAGAAAAAAATGTCTTAAAAAAGACGACAATTCGTGGTGGCTCACACAACAACCCCAGAGCCACCACTTGAGCCAGGTGAACAAGGAATGTAAATGTCAGTAAACTTCCAAGTTATGCGAACATGTAAGCAAAGCATAAATTACAGCTACGTTGACGTTACTTTGAATCGCGGGGGTAAGCTAAACCGTTAGCAAGTAGCTATAGCTAGCCAGATATATTAAATAAACACTTTGTCATACAATCTAAATGTTATGTTTTTTAGCGTTACCTGGTGATTTCAAAGAAAGCTCTCTGGGAAATGTTGACTTACTGTTCGACATGAAGCTAGAAGCTACCTTACAGTACACAGTTGATCCGGAGTCCTGTCAGTTAAAGTGTTTCATAGTTAGCTTAGCTAAGCATCAACCTAGCACTGAAATATATGGATGTTATGTGACAGTATTTCTGAGAAAAAGTCAGCTGAAATGATGGCATAGTTGCCACTGTTTTACGTGTCGACAGCATGTTTGAGCGTATTTGCAGCAGTACATGTGGCTGTTTGGCCACTGACGTTACTACACCCATATGAAACAGAACTGTATACATTTAAATAATCATAAAATCATAAGAACATGGCCATAACCAATAACATACCATATCCAATATGAAAAAACATTGAAACTTATATATTTATTTGTTTTTGGTTAATTTATATGTGTGAATGTGTCCGGGCTCCTGAATCAGCCTCTCCTGTCTCCATCCTCTCCATCCTCTCCATCCTCTCCCCCCTGCTCCTCTTTGCGGCTTTCACACCAGCGCTTTTCCCTTTCTAGCTCCGAGCTAGAGCTTTTCTGGTTCAGCTCCGGTTTCCCTTTTCTGCTCCCGCTCTGTTCACACCGCCCAGAGCCCGACTGGTGCTGCCGCTGCTGCGTCATGACGTCAACGTTTACATCGCTGATTTGCTCCCCAACGGCGTTACGGCGCTCACAACAACAACGGGGAACTGCGTCGGGTCGATGATCGTGTTGCTTTTAATCACACAAAGCCAGATTAAATTAAATAACGACTTCTCCAACCTTATGCTTTTCTCCAGAGTGCCGTGGTTCATTGTTTATTAATGTGTTTCTGCGGCATTTACCGACCGCTGCAGTGTTGGCTGCTCTTCCACGGGAGTTTATTCTCCTCCGTTAGCTCCCGGTTAGCTCACACTGCAGCGGCCGCTCTAAAGTATTCAATGTCCGACTCACACAAGCAGCTGATACATATCCCCAGTTCCCCTTAGCCTAAGTGAATGTGTGTCAGTCTGAATTGACGCTGTTTGGCATCACAACGCTGTTATGAAAGTGTCTCTGGTATAAAATGGGTGATGTTAGCATAGCAACCGAAGCTAAACTGACTACTTGCTATTGCTATCCTATTGTGGCATAAACCGTTTTCTACAGGCACATTTTACCGGCGTATTTTTATTATGATTCTACTTGTGATAGTCGGACACGACAACCTGTGCAGCCCATGTATTGATTCCATCCGATAGCTGCTATAATACAAAACAAAACGTCTGCCTCTCTCCACAATGATCAATAACAGTGAACGGATGGTCAAAGTAAGGGACAAATAAACAGAATCACACGAAGCCTGGTTAGTGTTGCCTGACTTTATAAAGTGTGTTTATAAGCACTACTGCTTGTAGGCAGGCATGACAGTCGACCCATGTTCAGGGGAGGTGGGTTTAGTTTCCTGCACGCCTCGACGTAAGGGAGACGTAAGCGACGCAGCTCTTGCCTCTAGACCGACAATTTTTTGGAGCTCGAAGTGAACCGGATTCCGGAGCTAATGCGGTTTTCACACCAGCGCTTTTCCCTTTCTAGCTCAGAGCGGGAGCTTTTCTGGTTCAGCTCCGGTTTCCCTTTTCTGCTCCCGCTCTGTTCACACCGCCCAGAGCTGCCGCTGCTGCGTCATGACGTCACCATATACGTGCCTGCTTAATAAAATCCAAACCGCGCGGAAATCCCTCACATCGACATCAACAACAATGGCCGATTGTATTGAAGCGCTGTTCGCTTTGGTTATCCTCTTACGAAACGAAATGGAAGGCATCGGACGACTTTACAAGGGACGACTTTACTTGGAACTTTACAAACATCACATGTGAAATGCAAGACTTCTTTGTGGTCTTCAGCATCTACTTCAACGATGAATCTGCCCCTGCCCCCGCCTCGACGTAAGAGAGACGTAAGCGACGCCGCCTCTTAGCTCCGAAGCTCTTGCCTCTAGACCGACAATTTTTTGGAGCTGGAAGTGAACCGGATTCCGGAGCTAAGAGGCGGCGCCTCTGCGGTGTGAACAGGAAAAAACGGTACTTTTCAGGCTCCAGCTCCGAGCCGGAGCTGAAAACGCGTTGGTGTGAAAGGGGCATCAGAGGCGGCGCCGCTGCGGTGTGAACAGGAAAAACCGGCACTTTTCAGGCTCCAGCTCCGAACCGGAGCTGAAAACGCGTTGGTGTGAAAGGGGCAGGCAGCAGGAAAGACTAGTTTTAGCTCTCAACAAGTTTTAAAAGTTTATCTTACCTTTTTTCACCTAGTTAACATTTTATTTGTATTAAGCATATTTTACTAATCACTCCCCCCTTAAATGGAGATATGTGTTTACATAAATGGTGACCAAACCGTTTGAGACCCACTGAGAACTTAGACTAAGTTAACTATCTAAACACTCAGAGAGTCCTTTACCTCACCTGAGCTGTAGTTATCTCTCAGTCTGACTGGAGAGGACTCTCCTCCACCTTGTTGTTGAAACAGCTCCTTATATCCGTTAGCGCAGCTAGCTAGCACCAGATGCTAACAACAACAATACACGTAACAGGTGCACGCGCTTTCTCTCTCTCGCTCGCTCGCGCCAGACATACACTAACACACACCCTCCCGAGCTTGAATGACACACAGAGACCAATCGAGGGCATTAGTGTATGATCTGTATGAAAGTGGCCATGTCCGCAGGCCACATCATGTAGACAGCCAGTCACCCTCTGTGAGGCAGAGTCAGACCCACATTTGCGCAGCGTTGCGTTCACAATACGTAAAAAAAAATCCTCAGGCCAGCAGGCCACTTAACAGGCCAGGCCATCGGGAAACCTCACGGTCCTCCCGATGGCCAGTCCGGGCCTGCCTGGACTCATATAGCGCATTTCCACTGCAGCGGGTAGCCCCGTTTAAGCGTCCTTAATCGTTCTCAAGCGCCCAGGTCAGTTTTTGGTGGCCTTTCCATATAGCGTTTCCATGCATGTCAATTGCAGATGAATGTTTAGTCTTCTCAAGCACCAACAATCAAATATCTCTCCTGATTGTTGGCACTTGACAATCACCTTCCCTGCATTTTACTCAGGTGTAACTAAAGTCTGATTTAAGGGTTGTTTATATTTCACATCATTAATCAGAATCTGCAAAGTAACTCAAATAAATGTAGTGGAGTAAAAATACCAGGTTAACTTCTGAATTGTAGTGGAATTACAAAGTAACAATGAGCTGTCATGTGGGTATATATTAATGCTGCGCATTATGGACACAAGCGATTTTCACCCATTTATTAATTATATGTTTTACATTTGATAACACCAATGTGTTTAATACGAACAACTTCTAATTGTGAGAAAAACGAAAACGTTCAGTAGAGACGTCCCATAGAACATTTTGCAAAACACAATAGCCAGCATGTGTAGTTCTGGGGGGGCGTTCGATTCCAGTTTTGGATAGTCTGGCGTGGTTTCTCAAACAGCTGTTTGACGCTCGGCGTGACCTTGGCGCACTGCCACTCCAACATCCAATCCCAGAGCTTGAAGATTAATCACGGGGACTGTAGTCCTAAACGATAGCTGGGGATTATGGGTAGTGTAGTGCAGGGCCGGACTGGGGGAAAAAAGTGGCCCGGGGATTAATTGACAGACAGGCCCACTTAATGCGCGGCATCTATCGGCCGGCCGGCGACGAAAGTATGTTACTTAACAAAAAACCCTATGCATTTTATGTTATTTTGGACAATTATTCATATAGTAATCACATTACCTGAGCAGCCCTTGAGTTGCCTAGCAAAATAGTTACAGCATATATTTAGTGATTTTAATGTTAACAGATCTTTGATGCAATAACATTTTGACCCAATTTGCCTGACTTGACACATGGAATAAAACATGTAGGAAGCATCCTCAATGTGGGTGAGAGAATTTAACAGGGGGTGTGGGCAGGTGGTGGACCTCACCTCCTCTAGGGGGGTCCGGGGGCAAGCTCCCCCGGGAAGAGATTTTTTTAAATGTTGAAGTTAAATGCATCAATCTGGTCCATTTTGAGAGCAAAATTAGGGACTAAATCTATGGCAGTCAGTAGGGGCTTGGACTGTGAGCCATAGGGTCGCCGGTTCAAGTCCCCGACCAGACCTACATTTGGAGTGTGGACTTCTACTTGGAGAGGTCCCAGTTCACCTCCTGCCGTGGTGCCCTTGAGCAAGGCACCGGACATCCCCCTTCCCCCCTCACTCCCATTGCTCCGCGGGCGCTGTACAATAGCTGCCCACTGCTGCTAGTACTAGACTCCTGGTACTAGGATGGGTTAAAAGCAGAGAACACATTTCACTGTGTGTGCTGTGTGCTCTGCATGTGTGACCATTACAGAGGGTTTCATCCCTCCCAATTCTTCTTCTTCTTCTTCTTCTTCTTCTTCTTCTTCTTCTTCTTCTTCTTCTTCTTCAACACCCATATAAAACAGAACTGTAAACAGATTAACTTTTTCTTTCAACATGTATTTGAACAGCAAGTGGAGGCAAAAGTGACTGCACCCAAAACAATAAACCTGCTAGCTAACTAGCCTACACTCAGTAACAGAATGTGGGCAACACGTTCTTCTCCACAGCCGCGCGACCTCTGAGTCAGACGTCACTTCCCCCTTTTCTATCCTACGGGTACAGCCGTACAGCCACTCCCCCTGAACCCTGTTGTAACAACATAATACACTTTTTGGGGATGCAGCTTGGGATGTGAGGACATGGCTTAGAAAGGGCGTGTCGCCTTCTGTCCTGCCAGTGTTGGCAGGACATTAATTAAAATGTCGAACTCGGACTTCATTTTAAGGACATTTCGGCCAGGGGTTTAGAGCTATATTTGTTTAAGCACCGGATTGGCAAAACAGGAGAGTGTGTGCACCAGTCTGCCTTGATCTATGTATTCATGTCTGTGACTCTCACAGTATCTGCTGCCCACAGCTGTTTGATAGAAGGAACACCTCCTTCACTTCATGAGATCTCTGCAGCACCAGGAGGCAGCGGGAGGGTTAACTCAGCCTCTGAGAAGAGGAGCGCGCCGTGCCTTTCACGCACCGCCTTCACTGTGTTTACCTTCAGAATCATTAGAAAGGCTAAAGAGCGGTGTGGCTGATGTGTTTTAACTACACACACACACACACACACACACACACACACACACACACACACACACACACACACACACACACACACACACACACACACACACACACACACACACACACACACACGATTTAAACGCAGACTTTTGTTCCTCCATGTTTCGTTGTTATTGTTTCACTGAGCGGACCCGCACATTTTTTTCAAACGCTCCCCTTTTTGGTCCATCTGCGCGGTTTTGTGCGCTGTGATGATTCGGCTGTACCTTTAATAATGAATATTAAATGTTGTGAGGAAATCTTTCCACCAATAATTCCAATAAGTAATCCAAAATGTATTCACTTCAGGTTTACGAAAGTAACTGTAATCAGATTACTCGTTTTTCAAATGTAACGCGAGCTGAATACAGTTACTTGATTTTTGTATTCTGATTACGTAACACCGTTACATGTATTCCGTTACAACCCAACCCTGGCCACACCCCACTGGGCCGGGCCGGGCCGGAACACTTACAAATGTGGGCCGGTAAGATTTAGGTAAAAAAAAAGATTTTTTTTTTTTTTTTCTTATAAACTTTTTGGGCCCTCCGGCCCACACACAGCACCGGCCCACACACAGCACCGGCCCACACACAGCACCGGCCCACACACAGCACCGGCCCACACACAGCACCGGCCCACACACAGCACCGGCCCACCGGGGAAACTCCCGGTATTCCCAATGGCCAGTCCGCCCCTGGTGTAGTGTCTTCGGCCATCCTAAACTCCTAGAGGCCTACGTCGGGGCGGCGGCGGCTCCTGTTGTTGCTGTGATGGACAAAACTGAAAGCTATTTTATTTTATGTATTATTATGTTTTTGTTCCCTCCTGGCCAGTTTTGATTTGTACTTATGGTTTTATTTTATCTATTAATTTATGTTGTGCCTAATTTTACAGGTAATACACTAGTTGAATTAGGAAGATGCATTTCTAAACACTTGAAGTGAATAATGCCTGCTGCCTTGGTTAGCCTTAGTTTACTTTTCTTTATTAAGAGATACAAAATTGTTACTGCCCCTAGGGGGGTGCTGTTGAGGAGAGGGTGTCCCACATTGCCCCACACAAACATACTCCTTGTCCCACATTTGGTTTGTTGGGACCTGGTCACCCTACATTAGGCCTACCAGTAGAAATACATTGCTTTTAGAATCGTGCTGTGCAACACGAAAGAAAGGGAACATCGTGTTGGTGAACACGAATCAATAGATTAAAAATCGTGTTGGTGAACACGAAATGCCATGAGACTGGGTTGTTATTTTAGAGATACACTCATTGCTCCGAAATACACACACACACGCACAATAGGTGTGTTGAAAACCCTGCACACCCAAAAAAAATCTCTCTTCCTCTGTCTTTTCTCCCCATCTCCTCCCCCTTTGGTGGGCGGGGCATCATTATGCCCCTCAACTGTGCAGCAGCTTCACAAAGAGAAGAAGAAACACCATCCGGACGGCTTCTCCTTCATGTGAGTCCTCCTCGGTTGGTTCTTACCGGAGCTTTGTGCCGTTAAACCGGCTGCTTTTTCCCGTGTCAGTGTGTGTCTAAACCCGGGTACAGCCCCATGTGTGTGTGCGCGCGTGTGTGTGTGTAACTTCGTCTGGAAAGTTTTCAGCAAACTTCATGCAGATTCAGCCGCTGTAGCTGCGGGCTGTTCCAAGGTTGCTTCACTCGTGTTTGATGCATTATGTGTGTGTGAAAGAAAACGAGTGTGTGTCCGATGAGAAAAGAGAGAGTCAGGGAGGAGGAGGGGAGGTCAAGGGGGGACAAACTGTCTTCAGACTTTCTGTCTCTTAACAACTTCCTTTGATACTCTTGTCATGCTCGCATAGTGTTCATACAGTGGGGCTGTGGAGACCTTTTAGTAATGTCGTTAGCTGGTAGCTTCTCTCATTGTAGGCCGACTTAATTATAGCGTGTATTACAGTTAACCGTTATAACCCGGGTTACACTTAGTGTCGCCGACGCATCCTGTTCTAACTTTAAATTACGACTCCACTCTTGTGATTCTTAAATTGGTGTGTACGTTTTGTCGATCGATAGATTTGGTCATATTGAAAATCTGTAATGACAGAAGAATAATATTCAACTTCTTGACAATCGATTATTCGTTAAATAATGTAAAGCAAACATTTAAGGAACATCTTTGTTCAGCTCTGAACTATGGAGATAACACATTAAACTGAATATATATATTTTTTTAATTTGGTTTGGGTTTCATTTAGTGATAGCAGATAGCACCTTGAATATGTATTGGACACAAATGATTGATTTGTCAGTTGTTCCAATATCTGTACTAATACCTAACTGTATCGTGTACAATTCCGTAGCTGGTACCATAGGCCTACAGTCATTTTTGTAAATCTCGTAAAATTAACTTGTAATGCTAACAATTGCAGAACATGCTGTTTTCAGCCTCTAAAACATGGAGATTTCCTGTTTTATGTAATTGATGTATATTATTTCATGTTGAACTGAAATGGATATTTTAACTAGCCGATTATGACATTCTAAAGAACAATGTATTAGTTTGTCTGTTTTTCTTCATGGTGAACTATATCTGATATATTTGTGTAGTATTTATCTTGTACAATTCTTCTGCTGGTAGCATACAGTTATTTCTTTATTGTATACTAGCCTATCCCTCTAAATATCTGTTTTGCTTTTATCGTATTGGAATGTAGTGTAACCTCCACCTTCCCATATACATTCCTCCAATATATTGTATAGTATTTAGTTATGACTTAATACCAGACAGTGTCATCTCATAACATGACTGTAATGTTGTTTCCATGATAGACCATTTCTATCATATTTAAAACATGTGTGAAAGGTAATTGGCCTGTTTCAATGTTAATGTACTACACTTTAATCTCTGATAATATTATTACAACAGTTTATCTAAAGCAGTGCTTCTCAAAGTGTGGTCCGCGGACCACTGGTGGTCCGTGAGCGCCCCCTAGTGGTCCGTGAGTATATTGGTAACATTTCACATTTGAAATAAATAAATACATTTAAGTTTTCCGCACTCTCGCGGGAATATCTCCGCAATGGAGCGAGCTTAAGTTTCACTTTCGATTGCATGATATAGCCCAGTGCAACACCTTCATCACACATGTCGCCACCTGTTTGTACCATTTTCAGGCGATTTGTAATCTGTTCTAGAAAAACCATGTGTTTTTTTATATTTGTGGAGTTAGGTGGTCCGCGAGTGTTTTTTTATTGGTTAAGTGGTCCTTGGTATGAAAAAGTTTGAGAAACACTGATCTAAAGTATTTCTGTACTGAGTCTGCAGTTCACATTTTAGTATGTTTTTAAACACAACTGTACTCATCTCTGTTATTACCTCTTAAGTTGAACCCGTAATATTCCACTATTAGACTGTAGTTATTCATTGAGGTTAAGTGAACTATTATTTTCTCTAACCGTTTCCTGCTATTACTTCATGTGTTGTGTTGGACTCTACTGTATTATTACATCTCATGATATCCGTGTTTTACCTATTCTAGTTTATGGTGTGGCTGATGTGCCACCCACATTTCCCTGTCCAGAGATTAACAAGGTTTTTTATGATCTTACATTATCCCTATTACTACATTCTTCTTCTTGCAGCCTGTAGTCAGTAAAACATCCCCAGAGATACTTTCTGTGTGTGGTGCTGATTGTATTGCACACGTCAGTATTTTACCTCACTTTTTGCTACGGAAACACTTCAGATAAGAACAAACTATTGATCGTCTGGAAGTAATTCAGCATTAGAGCAGTTTTACTAAATACCTTTTATAGAGATTTGTAGAATATATATTTTCATTTCCAAACTTTATTTAACCAGGTGAATCCCATTGAGATCATCGATCTCTTTTTCAAGGGAGACCTGCATTCTGTGTATTCTGCACAACTACTCAGAACAGTGGTACTCTTACAATACCAGTTTATGTTTTATAAATCCAATATGATCTTAATCTAATAAGTGTTTAGTCTATAACATTTCAGAAAATAATACAAATAATGCATCCACACCGGTTTCTCTTTTTTTGGCCCAAAACTTAAAGGTGGGGTCATTTTGGAGAAACCAGCTCGAGTGCGCTAGAATTTGAAAATACACAGCCGGAAACAATCTGCCACTTCCTTACAGAGCCCCTCCTCCAACACACACGAACGCGCACATGACCAATGAGGGCACGAGATCAGTTTGTGCACAGATGGAAGGCTGACAGGCAGGTAGGCCGTCCAGTTACTTTAGCCGGCTCAGATGATTGGTCGTGCTTTTTACAGCGCCACGGCTTCCACTGATGAGGTTTTTTATGGATTTGTTGTCAAAGCACTTCAGATATTCATTGCTATCGGGATGTTAAGAGCATTCAATGGAATATAACAACAAGTGTATCTCGAGCCGGTTTCTCAAACTGACCCCACCTTTAAGGATATTAAGTTTATTGTGATAGAAAAAAGAGAAAAGCAGGACCTCTCCTTATCTGCAATTTATTTTCATCAAAAGTCAGTTTTACAGTTCATTATCTATAGAATTAGAAGGTGATTATTTTCTAGTGTTGTAGCTCTAAAATGTTTGAACACATACCTTGTTCTGTATATACTCACTTTACTGTATTCTACAATAATCATATTCGCATAGTATTTCTATAATATTCAGATTTATTTAATGTTTTTTATTTATTTAATCCCTGTAGTCTGTAAGTATTAATATTCTTAAACTGTTTGTATAGAATTACCTTAGATCAAACAGAGTTAGCATTTGTCTCATAATACTCCTACTACTATACTCTAATAGTTTCTGGAACATTGTGTCCCTAGTACTTCCCTGTATTCTCCCATTGTAATCCTGTGATATATCTGTAGTTTCTCGTGGATCTCAAACTTGTTGACCCTAGTGTTCTTACAGATTTGTTTGTTGCATTATTTCTTCCAAATAATGCAACAAACATAATTGAATTCAGTTAGTATCTTATGCTTTTATCTAACTGTTGCTTCTAATATACTCATACAATGACATTTTGCTTATGTTTGAAAGTCCTGTAATATTCATGAGGAAGTTTTAAGTGTTTCTTTTCTTTAATGATGAATTCAGTCTTATATGATGTGTGACTCTTTATGATATTTAGCTTGATGTGACGACTGAAACCAGATCCATAACATAATTACAGAGAGACATGCTGGGAGGCCGGCAAACCCTCTGCTCTGTATTTGGAGAGATGTAATTATAGAGGCCTGATTCTAAATCGGACCTGCAGATTGTCACAGACTTGAGCACGTTTTATTTCTAAAGCTCACAATCCCAGATGACTTACCAGATGACTGGTTTAAAGGGAAAAGTCCACAATAACAATGTTTTTTAAGAGGGAAAAAAGTAAGAGCAGCAGAGGTAGTACACATATATGTAATATATTACAGTGTCTCAGACAGAGCGTTGAGTGTGTCTGTGAGTCAGGATTGTACCGGGAAGTGAGTGTGTTTCTCAGCAGCATATGAGCTCACTATTCAAGGAATGGTGTGTGTGTCACACGAGTGACTTTTTTCCTCCTGTTTAAATAGGATTTTCCATCCTGCTTCTGGTCAGTGACACTTGACACAAAAATAACAATGTCCTGTACCGTTTCTGCCGTCTTTGTGGAAACTGAAACACACATGCAGAGTATTCAGTCTCAAGTCTAAAAAGAAGGACGGTGGATTTGACTTTTATGTCTTCCAAATGTAGAGTTCATTGTTGGATAGGGTTGAGCAGTCGCCATAAGATAAATCTCAATCCATCTCTCCCTTATAACATATAAGTGATGGTGCCTGAGCTCTTGTCCCCGTGTATGCTACACAGATGGTACTGCGCCTTGAGAAATATACTTAATACATTCCAAAAAACTTAGCATAAACAGTATTTTCAGTTTTTTATTTAAGATATGCAAATAGTATGTTGGTTTTGCTGGTGATATTTTGTGGTGCTGTTTGGTTTCATTGCATATTAGCATTTCAAATATCCTTTAACCATAAAACATAACTTACATCACTCAATATCACCCCAATAAAATCAAAAATAATAAAACTTCACATATAGAACATCATAATCGTCATTAAGGAGGTCAACTGCAGGTCGTTTTCATTTCATTTGAACTAATAGCAAATGTCCCTTTTTAAGTATAAAATAGGGAGACAGACATTTGAGTTTTGCCACTAGTCAATTCAAGTCCACTTTATTTATGAAATACAGATTGACTTCCATTGGCTCGCAACATAGCAATGCTATCAGTTTGTTGTTCCACCTCTTTGGTGTTACAGTGAAATATGTCAGCAACTGTTTTCCATCACAACTAATGTTCCCCAGAGGATGAATCCTAATTATTGGGGTGATAGCCTGTTGATGAAGGAGGCTTCTTTTATTCGATTATTCCTCTCTGCCTACTTTATTAACACATTGTGAAAAAATGTAATGAAGATTTACTAGTCTACGAAGTAATAGTAATGTAAATGATCTTATATGGTGAAAGCATATTAAAAAGGCTTAAATAATGCAATAAAACCAAACTGCCACCACCTGACAGCTTACAATTGACATATCTCAAACTAAATATAACTTTGCTAGATAATGCTTTATTGCAGGGCTGTTTAATTAAACTGTGTTTAGTATAACAATGTGTACCTAATAATAGTAAAGTGTGCACTAAGCGTATCTTTTTCAGGACATACTGTAAACCGTAACATGATGTTGGACCAGCTGAATACACTTCAGAACATTTTTAGATGTAATCATTACATCCGGTACAAAATTCTATTGAAATTGGAATATTGACTATATTTCAGTCTACAAATCATATTCTACAGACGAGACCAGAGATCCAGAGCGCGTCTCCCCGTTACCTGCAGAAGGAAGCCGTGCACGCAACTAGGGATGTCCCGATCACATTTTTATGCTCCCGATCCGATTCCGATCATTTGATTTTGACAATCTGCCGATACCGATTTTTCCCGATCCGATCTTTATGCAATGCATTAAGAAAAAAAAAAAGGTAACAGATAACGGCTGGTCATCCAACGCGATGAGTTCAGCTATCTTGGCTGTTATTTGTTTGGCCTTTTCACTGTTCTGGGGCAGTTTCTCTTTCCTTTAAAAGTCTCTGAAAGTGTCGGTTGTTTCAGTGCCGTTACCGGAGTGGCCGCTGTGTACTCGTCCTGTTGTTGTTGGTGTTTGTTTCTCAGGTGGCGTATTAGATTGGTCATGTTGAACGTAGCTCTGTTCTTTCCACCACGCGGAACCTCCGCCTTGCAAACACTGCATCTGGCTGTTACACTGCCTTCGCTTTCAATTTTATAATACTTCCAAACTCCTGACATTTTCTCTGTCCCGAGTCCCGAGTCACCAGCTGAACGTAGCCTCTCGTTAGCTTACTGCTAGACACTGCGCGCCCACTCTGTTGCCAGCTTTGAGAGAAATAAGCAACCAGGTCTGAAAACAAGCCCAAAAGAAGCAACACATACATGATGTTGTGTCATTTCAAACCAAAACTAAGGCCTCAGGATGACTTTAAGACGTGAACATGGTCAATTTTGTTTTGTAACATTAAATAATAATATTTTTTTTAATTAAAAATAAAAATTCCCGATCCCCGATTTTTTTTCTCCCGATCTTTTGAAAATCACGTGATCGGCTCCGATCCCCGATCACGTGATCGGATCGGGACATCTCTACACGCAACGCAACCCTGCTCTCTTTAACTCCTGTCGACTTGCTGCTACTTTTCCTCCAATTATTTAAATGTGTTCAAACCGCATCATGTAAGTTGCGCTGACAGCTGAAAGAGGTCCACACACTGCTTCCCCGCAGCGAAGCTCCTCCTGTTGACAGTTCACGAGCGTCGAGCTCCCTGATAACTTTCACATATTTGTCAATGATAATGAGAATAATGATGCAAAAATTATGAATGCCTTCAATATTGTGAATCAAAGCGCAATTAAAATATCAGCCAAATTGTTGAGCTCTTGTTCCTCAATTCAGTTTCTAACTACTATTTTTCTAGCTGTTAAGTTTGACTGTCCTGTTTTTGCTTCAAGACTGGTCAAATGTGTTTAACCTATCTCTGTTTGTGTTTAACACATCGGCGTGTGCCAAGTGTGTCGGTATGTCCAGACACCCAAGAAGAGATTTATGTTCGTCATGAATCTTCAGTGACTTTTAGCTGAAGCATTAGCGTGAGGCGTTGTTGCTCTTTTTCTTGAAAACGGTGACTTCCCCTGAAGACTTTGAGTTGATTTTTATCGGGACTTGGAAACTTTTCTGTAATTACTTCCTTCATGGCTTATGGCGGAAATGTTTAGTACACTCTTAATAACAGATACTGTAGATAAAGCTGCTTCATGTTTGCATTGGTGCTTCAGGACACTTAAGTGTTTGCTTTGGTTTGTTGATGTTAAACCACTTGCTCAGTAAAGCTTGGTATAATTGAATACTGATCCAATTAGTAGTTCTGTAATAATTCAGGAGTTTTAGTTTGAACACCAAAACAATAATTATTTCAATCCCTTACTTTTATATCGAGGAAAAGAAGCAAAAGTTTTCAAATGTTAAACGTTGTTTAAACACAAGCAGCTGTACGAGCACTTCCAACTAAATGAAGTACAGTCGAACACTGTATGATGTTTTTTATCAGGATGTATCTGGTCGAATAATAAATCAACAGGATTATGAATATGACCAGAAATCTGATGTTAACATTCAGTATTTGTATAGTATAGATACTCAATGTGGTTGTTAAAGTGCTCAGGTTTCATACACAGTTGAGTCCCTCGATGTCACATGACAAAAAGGAATTTGAAAAGTCAAGATAAACTGAACCATTACAATACACACATCTAAATAAACCAAATCTAGGACTGTCAGATACCACCTTCATAGTTTAATAAAGAAGATAAAATCAAAGTTAATCTTCATCACTGTGGCAGTCTGTTTGGGACTGGCGCCATTCTTCTTCTGTGGTGTCATTGTTTACCAACTCGTTGCTGTACTCCCATCAGTGGAGCAGCTGGCTTCCATTCTGGTGTAGACATTATGGAGGGCGATGGAGACAGGAAGTTGTGCTTTCTCTTGAGTTCCTCCGTACAGGAAAGCATGTGACCTTTAAACCCTGTCACCCCCTTCCCTCCAAACCCGAACATAACACACTCAGCTGATAATCAGTAACCCTCCACTTCGTCCTTTAACTCTATCAATAATAACAGTCAGTCTGAACTAAGCCTTTAATGTTTTCCTTTGTTCACCTTTATGGTCTCATTTTCAGTTTGAATAACATACGGATATCTTTACTGGGATCCAGCGATATCAGTTTTTATTCTGTAGTATTTTCAACAACATTCATACAATTAAACCGATCTTTTTCTACTACTCCCCCTTCTTTAAACACATTTCACTCAGCAATTGAGTGTAGCATTATTTTTTCAACAAATAACCTAAATATTCTACATCATTTATACACTACTGGTCATATTAAACAAAGACAATCATATCATACCTTTGTGAACTAATTATACTTTTTCACATCTCTTACACATTGAAGCTAGCAATTCAGTCCAGCATCAGCTTTTAAACAGGAAACATGTAACGGTTCACAGATCGTCCACAGGATGCCACCGCGGCTGCTTCCTGCTAACGCTACGAGGCAGAGCTCTAACCTTGGCCTACTGTATTTAAACCTCAGTTTGCAGTTCAATTTGTCATTTGACTTGGAAAAAGTGAATTCTCTGCAAAGTGTAGACTTGCGTTAATGGGGGTGAATGACTATGGCTCTACAATGTATGAACATTTGATCAAAATAGCAATATGGATTAGTGCAATACTCAAATCGCAGGAGGCCCAATATTTATATCAAGGCTAAATAAATATGTGTTAAAAGCCTAAACAGCTACAGACCAACAACAACACACAGCACAGGAACTACAGGGGTTAGATGTGTATGGCATGTGCTAAATGATTTTGAGCCCACATACGAGACAATGATGTGCACAATAATATGTGGAACAATAACTTAGGGTTGGCCTTTTAGCCTTTATTACCGGCCCCAACATTGTCTTGTTTTAAGTTTGAAAAGATCTTAATATAAACTTAAAGGGCCCCTATTTGTGTGCATGTAAATGGTCTGCAAAGGCTAACATCCAAAGTTCCTTATTATACTATAAATATTATATTCACTTACTTACTTTAATAATATCATTGTGTGATTCTTATTTGCTAATGTTTATCTATATTTAGAGGCTTTCACTTCTTTACTAAGCTTGGGAAATGTTCTTATTAAGAAGATGTGTTGCAGTGTTGTTAGGTTCTGTGTGCACCAACAGTGTGACCTTTACCTTCTGTTGAACTGAGAACATCCTGATACGGCCTCCCTAACTCCCTAAACTTCCAGAATGCTCCTTTCATTATCACCAAGCTCAACCCCTCCCTCTCTCCTCTCTCTGTGTTTAAATATGCAACCCAAACTCTACTCTTCGTCTTTCACTCTGCAGACAGAATGCTCTCACAGGCAGTATGAGAAAAATAAAGAGCTTTTTGAACATGACAGCATGGAGACATGTCGGAGCAGAGTCACAAAATACAAATAGGATCCTGAAAATGAGCATGATAGGGCCCCTTTAACAAGACTCTCACTTACTCATCAAATAACTCCTAAGCAAACATGTTTTGTAAAGGACTTCATCCCAATCATGAATATTTTACAGGTATTGATCCGTGTCCCTGCTTTCTGTGTGGACTTTGAAATCCAGCCCGGGCTTGCAGCAGGTCACTTTGTTCTGAGCTGCTTCTGAGTCAAAGCCCTTTGCTCCAGGACAAGTTTGCACAATGAACATGCACATGACTAACACGTATGCTAATGCAGCAGCTTAGCTTCCTGATAGGAACGTTTCCCTCCTACCTTTCTCCTGGGAATGTTGCCCTTTCTCGCCTGGGGAGGATATACATAACATTAACAAATATGCCCCTGAGCCTGTTGTTGATCAGCAAAGAAGAGAGCACTGGCCACAACAGACTAGAAGATCTCCAGCATCTTGCTGCACACGTGGAAGGATCTCAGCTTCCTCAGAAAATAGAGTCTGCTCATCCCCTTCTTGCGTCAGTGTTGATCCTCCAGTTCAGCCCACAAACCTGGTTTCATATTTGTATGTGGTGCTTCTACTGTGACACGTCTCCATGTTTTAATGTTCAAAAAGCTCTTTATTTTCCTCATACTGCCTGTGCTGCAGCACCTGTTTTCACCCTCTGTCTGAAACCAGAGCCCAGTCTGCTCTGATTGGTTAGCTGGCTCTGTTGTGATGGGTCAAACACTAAGAGATGTCCCGCCCTTTAGCCTATCACGAGCACTGGCCAATAGAAGCGCAAGTGTTACACAGTGTTGTCATTATGTAACAGAAGTAAACAAAGGAGTCCAATGGAGGCGTTTCAGGCAGGGGGAGTGGAGTGTGTGGGAGAGAAACTCTCTCTGGAGGGAACACAGGGATTTTAGCCTTTGCAGACCATTTACATGCACACAAACCTTTATAACACACTAAAGGGAAGGGAAAACCTAAAAAGGCATAATAGGGTGTTATATCAATCTTGGACCTAATCATAGTCACTAGGTATTAGGGGTGTAACGGTACACGTACCCGTACCGAAATTATTCGGTACGGGCCCTTCGGTTCGGTACACATGTGTACCGAAGTGTACCGAACAAATATAACGTTAAACGTAAAAAATTGAGAACGTGAACAACTTTTTGGAAGTAATCTCAGGTGCTGCGTCGCAGCATTCAGAGTAATTTGCTCACATTGGGTTCAACGCGTCATAGAGCGAGCAAGTCATTTCATTGGACGAGAGGCATACTATGAGAGCTGGTCAGAGGGATGCGTTCAAGTGTAGTCAGTAATTTGAGGTACTGTCGAAATGGCGAACGCAGATAAAGTTGAGCTCGAAAATCCTCCAGCATCATTGAAGTCTCCGGTTTGGGAACATTTTGGTTTCGCAGTTACGTACAAGGATGACGGACAAAGACAGGTGGACCGAACCAAAGCTGTTTGTCGGCATTGTTCAACTAACATTGGTTACGCGGCTGGCAATACATCAAACTTACACACTCATTTGAAAAGGCATCACCCGAACGTGAATATCACCGGTACCAAAAGAAAAAAGACTGAAGTGCAAACCCAACTCCCGCTAGCATTTAAGCCTCCACCACTCGCAACAAGTTCAGACCGAGCCAAAGCTATTACAAACGCCAAATATCCTTATGTTGCCATGTTAGCAAAGCGCTACCTGGCTGTATCTGCTACCTCTGTCCCTAGCGAGAGGGTGTTCTCCACAGCAGGAGACATTGTTAGTGCCAGCAGATCTGCCCTTTCGGCAAGCAATGTGGACAAGTTCATCTTTCTTTAGAACAACATGAAAATACAATGACAAGCAAGTCCTAATGTCAAACTGGCTGCTTAGGTACTAGTACAGTACAGTTCAAATACAGGTTATTTCAGTTCATCGAAAAGCTGCACCTTAATGTTTATTTTATTATATTTTGTATTTATTTGAGTGAATATTCACAGTTTAATAATAATTAAAAACCCAAAACTAATAGTTTATGTTTTGTGAGTAGCTACTAGTACAGTAAAGTTCAAATACAGATTATTTCAGTTCATCGAAATGCTGCACCTTAATGTTTATTGTATTATATTTTGTATTTATTTGAGTGAATACATTATTCACAGTTTAATAATAATTTAAAAAAAACAAAAAATATTTTATGTTTTGTGATAATTTTTTCTGCTGTACCGAAAACGTACCGAACCGTGACCTAAAAACCGAAGTACGTACCGAACCAACATGTTTGTGAACCGTTACACCCCTACTAGGTATGTTATTGAATTACAGTTTCCAGAGAAGAGGCTAATCGTCTCTTTGCTAATTATTAGACTATATTTAGATTAGAATAAAGTTAAGTCTTTGTTAATTGCGTAATTAATATCCTGCAAGACTCCTAAAGACGTCATGAGATGATGACCTTTCTACATCTGGAACATGTCCAAGTTTAGGAGACCTGACAATGTGTGTGCGTTAAACATGATTAGGGAACATGTTCGTGTGTCATTTAGAAAACGTATATCTGCCCTGTGTTTCTTGTATTCGTGGGAGCATTGCTGTATGATTGCTTGAGGGCAGGTAATGTTTCCCCATTGTTGTTTGGTGTTTCGCAACTAAATAATAATGATTAATTTCAACTTTGTCTTTGTTTGTGTTTTATTGATTCCTCCCTGTTTCATTCTTTCCTGTTGTGAGGGTTGATTTCTTCTTAAGGTCTCTTAAGTGATTCATTGATTGTGAAATGCAACACTTTTGTTTTTGCTCCCATTTTTCATGAGATGAACTCAAAGATCTAAAACATTTTCTATATACACAAAATAACCATTTCTCTCAAATATTGTTCACAAATCTGAAAGAATGTGTGATAGTGAGCACTTCTCCTTTGCCGAGATAATCCATCCCACCTCACAGGCGTGGCATATCAAGATGCTGATTAGACAGCATGATTATTGCACAGGTGTGCCTTAGGCTGGCCACAATAAAAGGCCACTCTGAAACGTGCAGTTTTGCTTTATTGGGGGGGTCTGGGGGGGTCCGAAAACCAGTCAATATCTGGTGTGACCACCATTTGCCTCACGCAGTGCAACACATCTCCTTGGCATAGAGTTGATCAGGTTGTTGATTGTGGCCTGTGGAATGTTGGTCCACTCCTCTTCAATGGCTGTGCTAAGTTGCTGGATATTGGCAGGAACTGGAACACGCTGTCGTATACGCCGATCCAGAGCATCCCAAACATGCTCAATGGGTGACATGTCCGGTGAGTATGCTGGCCATGCAAGAACTGGGATGTTTTCAGCCTCCAGGAATTGTGTACAGATCCTTGGAACATGGGGCCGTGCATTATCATGCTGCAACATGAGGTGATGGTCGTGGATGAATGGCACAACAATGGGCCTCAGGATCTCGTCAAGGTATCTCTGTGCATTCACAATGCCATCAATAAAATGCACCTGTGTTCGTCGTCCATAACATACGCCTGCCCATACCATAACCCCACCACCACCACGGGCCACTCGATTCACAACATTGACATCAGAAAACCGCTCACCCACACGACGCCACACACGCTGTCTGCCATCTGCCCTGAACAGTGAAAACCGGGATTCATCCGTGAAGAGAACACCTCTCCAACGTGCCAGACGTCATCGAATGTGAGCATTTGCCCACTCAAGTCGGTTATGATGACGAACTGGAGTCAGGTCGAGACCCCGATGAGGACGACGAGCATGCAGATGAGCTTCCCTGAGACGGTTTCTGACAGCAGAAATTCTTTGGTTATGCAAAGCGATTGTTGCAGCAGCTGTCCGAGTGGCTGGTCTCAGACGATCTTGGAGGTGAACATGCTGGATGTGGAGGTCCTGGGCTGGTGTGGTTACACGTGGTCTGCGGTTGTGAGGCCGGTTGGATGTACTGCCAAATTCTCTGAAACGCCTTTGGAGACGGCTTATGGTGAGAAATGAACATTGAATTCACGGGCAACAGCTCTGGTGGACATTCCTGCTGTCAGCATGCCAATTGCACGCTCCCTCAAAACTTGAGACATCTGTGGCATCGTGCTGTGTGATAAAACTGAACGTTTCAGAGTGGCCTTTTATTGTGGCCAGCCTAAGGCACACCTGTGCAATAATCATGCTGTCTAATCAGCATCTTGATATGCCACACCTGTGAGGTGGGATGGATTATCTCGGCAAAGGAGAAGTGCTCACTATCACAGATTCTTTCAGATTTGTGAACAATATTTGAGAGAAATGGTTATTTTGTGTAAATAGAAAATGTTTTAGATCTTTGAGTTCATCTCATGAGAAATGGGAGCAAAAACAAAAGTGTTGCATTTATATTTTTGTTCAGTGTATTTAATTTCTCTTTCAGTCTTGAACTTCTTGTTACTGAAGCCTTTGAATAAGCGTGGCTTTTACACTTAATTGTGTCCTACCTCGTCAGATTTATGTCTTGAAATCAATGTGGATGTTTTGGTCCTGATACAAATATGTGAAATTGGCCTCACATTTATGCAACAAGCAGATGCAGGTTTGAAAGGAGCTTTATCAATCAATCAATGTTTATTTATATAGCCCAATATCACAAATGTTACATTTGTCTCAGTGGACTTCACAGTTTGTACAAAATATCAGTATGACAATACGACACCCTCTGTCCTTAGACCCTCTGTCCTTAGACCCTCACATCGTACAAGGAAAAACTTCAGAAGAAAACCCACAGTTTTAAAGGGAAAAATGGGAGAAACCTCAGACAGAGCAACAGAGGAGGGATCCCTCTCCCAGGGCGGACAGACGTGCAATAGATGCCGTGTGTAAATTGAAAAGATAATACATTTGCAACATAGGTAGTCCAAATGTTTGGAAATGCATGTGTGTATAATAGGAAGATGAATCCACGATAGGGGTGTAACGGTACACGTACCCGTACCGAAATTATTCGGTACGGGCCCTTCGGTTCGGTACACGTGTGTACCGAAGTGTACCGAACGAATATAACGTTAAACGTAAACAATTGAGAACGTGAACAACTTCTTGGAAGTAATCTCAGGTGCTGCGTCGCAGCATTCAGAGTAATTTGCTCACATTGGGTTCAACGCGTCATAGAGCGAGCAAGTCATTCCATTGGACGAGCTGGTCAGAGGGATGCGTTCAAATGTAGTCAGTAATTTGAGGAACTGTCGAAATGGCGAACGCAGATAAAGTTGAGCTCGAAAATCCTCCAGCATCATTGAAGTCTCCGGTTTGGGAACATTTTGGTTTCGCAGTTACGCACAAGGATGACGGACAAAGACAGGTGGACCGAACCAAAGCTGTTTGTCGGCATTGTTCAACGAAAATTGGTTACGCGGCTGGCAATACATCAAACTTGCACACTCATTTGAAAAGGCATCACCCGAACGTGAATATCACCGGTACCAAAAGACTGAAGTGCAAACCCAACTCCCGCTAGCATTTAAGCCTCCACCACTCGCAACAAGTTCAGACCGAGCCAAAGCTATTACAAACGCCAAATATCCTTATGTTGCCATGTTAGCAAAGCGCTACCTGGCTGTATCTGCTACCTCTGTCCCTAGAGAGGGTGTTCTCCACAGCAGGAGACATTGTTAGTGCCAGCAGATCTGCCCTTTCAGCAAGCAATGTGGACAAGTTCATCTTTCTTTAGAACAACATGAAAATACAATGACAAGCAAGTCCTAATGTCAAAGTGGCTGCTCAGGTACAGTAAAGTTCAAATACAGATTATTTCAGTTCATCGAAATGCTGCACCTTAATGTTTATTATATTATATTTTGTATTTATTTGAGTGATACATTATTCACAGTTTAATTAAAAAAAAAAAAGTTATGTTTTGTGATAATTTTTTCTGCTGTACCGAAAACGTACCGAACCGAACCGTGACCTAAAAACCGAGGTACGTACCGAACCGAAATGTTTGTGAACCGTTACACCCCTAATCCACGAGGATATCCATCCAGGACCTATGATCCATGACCACAGCCACGACTCAAGATCCAGGGCTCGCGATGCAGGACACAGGACCGCAGGATCATCCATGACTCCGGATCCCAGCGTATATAGACACCAAAAAGAAAGAAATTTGGGGAAGCTGGGTTAATCGGAACATGAGAGTACACAGGTATAGACAGAGAGAAGGAAGAAGTAAGATGTCCCCCGACGAACTAAGCCTATATCAGCAAAACTAGGGGCTGAATCTAATCAGCCCTAACTATAAGCTTTATCAAAAAGCAAGGTCTTAAGCGCACTCTTAAAAACGGATAGGGTGTCTGCCGCCCGAACACAAACTGGAAGCTGATTCCACAAATGTGGAGCTTGATAAGAAAAGGCTCTGGCTCCCATTGTACTTTTAGAGACTCTAGGAACAACCAACAACCCTGCATTCTTGGAACGCAATGCCCTAGTAGGACAGTAGGGTATAATGAGTTCTTTAAGGTAAGATGGCGCCTGCCCATTAAGGGCTTTGTAGGCGAGAAGAAGAATTTTAAATTCTATCCTGTGTTCTATAGGGAGCCAGTGTAAGGCAGCCAGAACAGGAGTAATGTGGTCCCTTTTCCTAACTCTGGTTAGTACACGAGCTGCAGCATTTTGAATCAGCTGAAGCGACTTGACTGACTTCTTGGTACACCCTGATAATAAGGAGTTACAATAATCCAGCCTTGAAGTAACAAATGCATGGACTAGTTTCTCTGCATCGTTTTGAGGCAAGATATGCCTGATTTTTGCAATGTTACGTAGATGGAAGTAGGCGGTCCTTGAAATTGATTTTATGTGGGCGTTAAAGGATCAATCCTGATCAAATATAACACCAAGATTCCTTACAGTCTCACTGGAGGCCAAATTAATGCCATCCATAGTTAGTATATCTTTAGATCATTTGTTTCGTAGATTCTTCGGGCCAAGTACAATAACTTCAGTTTTGGTCGTGTTTAACATCAAAAAGTTTAAGGTCATCCACGATTTTAAGTCCTTGAGGCAGTCTTGAATTTTATTTAGATGATTAATTTCATCAGGCTTGATTGATAAATATAGTTGAGTATCATCTGCATAACAATGAAAATTTACAGAATGATTCCTTATAATATTGCCTAACAGAAGCATTTATAATGTGAACAAAATAGGTCCGAGCACTGAGCCCTGTGGCACTCCATGGCTAACTTTGGTTTGCGTGGAAGATTCATCATTGACACGTACAAACTGAGAGCGTTCAGATAGATAGGACCTAAACCAGCCTAAAGCAGTTCCCTGTATGCCAACTAAGTGCTCTAGTCTTTGCAATAAGATATCATGATCGATAGTATCAAATGCAGCACTGAGATCGAGCAAAACAAGAATAGAGACAAGTCCCTTGTCAGAGGCTATTAGAATGTCATTTGTGACTTTAACCAGAGCTGTCTCTGTGCTATGATGTGTTCTAAAGCCAGACTGAAAATCTTCAAATAAATCATTGTTTTTTAAGTAATCACACAGCTGTTTTGCGACTGCTTTCTCAAGAATCTTTGAGAGGAACGGAAGATTAGAAATATGTCTATAATTGGCTAAAACCTCTGGATCGAGGTTGTGCTTTTTAAGAAGCGGTTTTATCACTGCTACTTTGAATGATTGTGGAACATAGCCTGATAATAAAGACATATTCATAATATTTAATAAAGAAGTGCTAATTAATGGAAACACTTCCTTCAACAGCTTAGTTGGAATTGGGTCTAACATACACGTTGATGGTTTAGAAGAGAGAATCATTGAATTTAATTGTTCAAGGTTTATGGCTGAAAAGCATTCTAGTTTACTATCTAGTGTAATATTAGAACTTACGTTTCCGGGAGCTGTTGATAACACTATACTAGTCAAAGGCAAGAGGTCATTAATTTTGTTTCTAAGAGTAACAATTGTATCGTTAAAAAAGCACATAAAATCATTACTACTGAGTGCTATGGGAATAGAAGGCTCAATCGAGCTGTGGCTCTCTGTCAGCCTGGCTACAGTGCTGAAAAGAAATCTTGCATTATTCTTATTCTCATCTATTAATGAAGAGTAGTAGGCTGCTCTCGCTTTACGCAGTGCTTTCTTATATTCATTGAGAGTAATATGCCAAATTAAACGAGATTCTTCAAGTTTAGTGGAACGCCATATCCTTTCAAGTTGTCTCGACTTTTGCTTTATTTTGCGGGTTTCGGCATTATGCCATGGAGCTAATCTATGTTGTTTTATTTTCTTCTTTTTCAAAGGAGCAACAGTGTCTAATTTTATTCGCAGCGCATCTGTAGCACTATCAACAACATGATCAATTTGGGGTGGTGTACATTTTGTATAAGTTTCCTCCCCTACATGCAGACATGCTATCGAGTTAAGTATTGGTGGCATCTCTTCCTTAAATGTGGCTATAGCACTAACAGATAGGTTTCTGCTGCAGGAGCTTTTGACTAATGCTTTGTAGTCTAGGAACAGTACTTCAAAAGTTACTAAGAAATGGTCGGATAAAGCAGGATTATGCGGTTCGACTAATAGTTGCTCAATTTCAATACCATAAGTCAGAACAAGGTCGAGAGTGTGATTATAGCAGTGGGTTGGTTTATTTACACTCTGACAGAAACCAACAGAATCTAATATAGAGTTAAATGCAACAGTAAGGCTATTTTTATCATCGTCAACATGAATATTAAAGTCACCTACGATAATTACTTTATCTGTTTTAAGAACCAAAGTTGATAAAAACTCAGAGAATTCTGATAAGAATTCTGAATAAGGACCTGGTGCACGGTACACTGTAACAAATAAGATTGGCTGCAAAGTTTTCCAGGTCGGATGCGTAAGACTAAAAACGAGACATTCAAAGGAGGTATAATTTAATTTTGGTTTTGTATTGATAAGTAAACTTGAGTCAAAGATGGCTGCAACTCCACCTCCTCGGCCCGTGCCTCGGGCAATATGAGCATTGATATGGCTGGGTGGAGTGGCCTCATTTATGCTGACATATTCTTCATGTCTCAACCAAGTTTCAGTGAGACAGCATATATCAATATTATAATCTGATATTAAATCATTTACCAATATTGCTTTAGATGCTAGAGATCTTATGTTTAAGAGACCACATTTAATCTTCCTGTTTTGTTGCACTGTAGTAGTTGTTACATTTACTTTTATTAGGTTATTATGTATGACACCTCTATTAGGTTTTACCTTAAATTGTCCTTGGGCAGACACACACACCGCTAATATTGGGTATTTTATTGGGTTCGGGATTCCTATGGATGACTGCCTAGGAGAGAGCGCAGAGAAGCGTGTAAGACTGCGACTCCGCCTCCTGGTCTCAACTCCAGTTTGTCATGGATTAAGTCCACAAAGCCCTGAAATGTTTGCCGAAATGAGATCTGCACCTTCCAAAGTAGGATGAATGCCGTCTCTCTTAATCAGACCAGGTTTTCCCCAGAAGGCTGTCCAATTATTTACGAAGCCCACATTGTTTGCTGGGTACCACCAAGACAACCAGCGCTGAAATGATGACATGCGGCTATACATGTCATCATTGATCAGATTGGGGAGGGGACCAGAGAAGATTACGGTGTCCGACATTGTTTTAGCATAACTACACACCGACTCCACATTAAGTTTGGTGCATTCTGATTGGCGTAAACGAACATCATTACCACCGACGTGAATAACAATCCTACTGTATTTACGTTTATTTTTAGCCAGCAGTTTAAGATGCGCCTCAACGTCGCCCGCTCTGGCCCCCGGAATGCATGTGACTGTGGAGGCTTTGGTCTCTTAGACAGTACAAGGTGTGTGTGTGTGTGTGTGTGTGTGTGTGTGTGTGTGTGTGTGTGTGTGTGTGTGTGTGTGTGTGTGTGTGTGTGTGTGTGTGTGTGTGTGTGTGTGTGTGTGTGTGTGTGTGTGTGTGTGTGTGTGTGTGTGTGTGTGTGTGTGTGTGTGTGTGTGTGTGTGTGTGTGTGTGTGTGTGTGTGTGTGTGTGTGTGTGTGTGTGTGTGTGTGTGTGTGTGTGTGTGTGTGTGTGTGTGGCCGGCCTAGCATTACTATACTTGTGGGGACCTAAATCTGTCTACACAGTCACGTGTGGGGACTCGCCTCCCTTATGGGGACAAAATGGATGTCCCCATAAGGGGAATCATTAATTTTAGGGTGAAGACTTGGTTAGGGTTAGGGTAAGGGTTAGGGTTAGGCATGTGTTGGTTATGGTTAAGGTTAGGATAAGTCTCCAGGAAATGCATGTAAGTCAATGTAATGTCCCCTGAAGTGATGTGTGTGTGCGTGTGTGTGCGTGTGTGTGCGTGTGTGTGTAATCTGCTACACACACAGTGAGAGCTGAAACAGGAGAGGCTGAACTGAATCCAGATCTGATTGGTATTCAGAGAGCGACTCTGTGTGTGGGGAGACATTCCTGCCTGAGGAGGATGTGTGGGAGGAAGAGGGAGGAAGAGGGAGGAAGAGGGGGAATCCATTCATCAGCAAACATTTAAAAGCTGGCCTATCTCCCTTCCTTTTGCCTGTGAGGTAGAAATTGAGACATTGTTAGGAAAAAAAACTCAATCGTCACCATGACTACCATGTCCGGTTATAGTACCGACCTCATGTTGTCTGTGTTGAACCTCAAGGCTTTTGGTGAAGTGAACTCGTGATTTCATCAGTGCTTTAGCAAAGAGATTGTTATGGATGATTAGTTTGTTATAAATCGTTTGTATGTTTCTACCATTCAAAGGTTGTTATGGATATTATTTTATATATAAAAACAAGACAAAAAGTATATATACAAATATAATGTTCTGCATCAAATAGTTTAAAATGTATTTTCTAATGTTGACTTTTATATTCTGAATCGACATTGAGTGCTGTGGAGCTTCTCCAGTGTTCAATTCCTGTGTTGGCTGTGTTGGCTGTGTTGGCTGTGTTGGCTGTGTTGGCTGTGTTGGCTGTGTTGGCTGTGTTGGCTGTGTTGGCTGTGTTGGCTGTGTTGGCTGTGTTGGCTGTGTTGGCTGTGTTGGCTGTGTTGGCTGTGTTGGCTGTGTTGGCTGTTGGCTGTGTTGGCTGTGTTGGCTGTTGGCTGTGTTGGCTGTGTTGGCTGTGTTGGCTGTGTTGGCTGTGTTGGCTGTGTTGGCTGTTGGCTGTGTTGGCTGTGTTGGCTGTGTTGGCGAACTCCAGAGCGTATTAAAGTCTTAAGTAAAAATGTTTGGGAAAAAAAAAGATTTAAAATGTTCCTACAATTTTGCATTTATCTACTAAATAGTGTGCTTTTATTTCAAAAACGTAATTTGCAGTCGGACACCTGTTTAAAAGAAAGGGTCCAGCAGCTTTCTAATGGAACCATCAATGATATTTCTAAAATCTCAATAACAAAAAATCTGCATTTTCTCTTTTTTTTTGGGTGATCACATCATAAAATATCACGACAGACATTTGTAACTTTCTCTGAAAACCTTTAATAAAACATTTGAATGAAAACCCTGAAATAATTATTTACTTTGAGCAAATGTAAATTAGTTTCCTCTTAATACTCAGAATGAACACCACTGAGAGATAACTGTGCTATGTGCACTACACATTTTACTCTCAATTAATGTTGTCACTTGCAGCTACCTCATTACTTTTATATTTTCACTTTTATAATTCTGTTAATTATTTCTTTATACCATGGATGTGTACTTATTTATTTATTTGTTATGTGCTTGCCTCTTCATTTATATGTGTTACTCTCCTCCTCTACCATTTCTAACTGGACAAATACAGTATTTCTCTGTGTTATTTTGGATGATGCTGATGTCTCTGTGCTTTTCTGCCTTACCCAGGTGGGACCTTTGATCTCTCTCAACCAATCCGAGAGCAGCGAGGACCAGCGGACGGAGGGTTCAGACTTTGTGGAGATGAAGCTGAGGGAAGACACAACAGAATGGACTGACATGTCCAGATGACAGGGTCCAAATATGCTGACGTAGCAGCAGTTCTGACAGCTCACAACCAAACCCACCTTCCTCCCACCACCACCCACTCATCCTCCGTCCAGCCATGTTGTTGAGGAAGAAGCTGTGCGTTGCCTTGATGATCACTGCCCTCCTCTTCCTCATGCTCGCCAGTCAGGGCATTCCAAAGAGACACTTCCCATCTCTGCCACTAACCCTGCAACTAATCAGCTGGACCACGCCCACCGGCAGGGAGACAGGTGAGGAGTTTGTCAAAAAGTAAATCCACAATATTTCGGTACAATTGGTTTTCAAATTGGTCTAAATGAGGCCTTCTTGTTTCCCAGAACACTGCCACAATGTATGGTACTGTGCTTCTGCAGGGCTGTATCCCTCCCTTAAATTGCAGATTTACACACAAAAAAACGTAACGCGGAAGTTGTTGAATGCAATGTCTGTAACATTGTAAGCATTTTCCAGCCTAAACTATGCTGCTTTGTTTTGGTGTCATTCACACGCTAACTTCTGTCTCCACCAGATGCTGCTTTTGTTGTGTTTCAGAAGGGTCCTATAAGTGGCGTGCGGCTAAGTCTATTTTTATCACTGGACCAAATTACTACTATCACAGGATTAAACACTTTCTGAGGAAAAACTGACCTTGTTTTGAACTTCAACCAAAGTTGGCCAAAAATTAAAACAGTTTTCATACCATTGTAAACTGTACAAAAATAGCATTTGTTGTACAAATAATATAATCAAAAGCTATAGTAGTATCAGCAGCTTTAGTTGTGTTGTCCAAATATTTACTCAAGTAAAATTATAAAAGTATTGCCGACAAATTATACTCAAAGTACAAAAAGTAAAAGTACCTATTGTGTAGAATAGCACATTTCAGAATAATATTTAATATAGTGGTGCACGATAATTATCGGTCCGATATTAGGAATTATGACGTCATCCAGATAAACCCGATAAAAGTATTAATAGCCCCGATAATATACAATATATTTTTTGGGTAAAAAAAAAGAAAGACATCCTGCGGTGTGGGTGGGTTGGGATGAGGGGCGCTTGTTTTTCACTCGGCTCCTCCTGTTTTGCCAGTACTGTGGTATTAGTGGTTTAGGAAGAGGGGAGTTCTTCACAAATCCAGCGCTCCCTAACTCATGCCTGGCTGTGACGTAAATGGTGTGCGGCCGTGAAGCCAGGACAGTAAACAAACATGTCGTCGGTAGTATGGGACTATTTCAAAGTTTCAGAGTTAGATAGTTCGCTTGCTATTTGTATTCAAATGCAGAAGTTCCACGAGGAGGGAACAAGGCAACGAGCTATAATACTTCCAACCTGATTAGTCACCTGAAACATCGCCATCGCTACGATGGTGTGTTCAAAGCGTACGAAGACGCCTGCGCTGCTAAACTAGCGGCGAATCCAAAGCCAGCTGCAAAGGCACCGGGGCTTTTACCTATCGACGAGGCTTTTGAAAAAGGCACTTTATTTGGGAAAATAACTTTGAAGAGTCAAAACTGTTCTTGGCTTTGTTTTGTTCATAGTAGTAATGCTCATGTCATTTGCTCACTACTAGTCTCTCTTTTAACCACCAGGTGTGCAAAAACTACAGGTACATTTAATATATATATATATTATATTATTATCGGTTATCGGTATCGGTCTTGAGAAGCAGGAAGTTATCGGTATCGGTATCGGTTTCAAAAAACCAATATCGTGCATCCCTAATTTAATATATTAACATTATAATATTATTAGCAGCATCTTAGTAGTAGAAGTACAGCAGCAGATGGTAATGATGTTAGCAGATCTCCCATGATGCACTGTTCTGTGACTCTCTGTCTGTTTGTGTTTGCAGTAGTTGATCACACGGTGCCTCCTGCTGATCCGACCCCTGACCCTCCAAGGACCCCCCCAGCTCCCATCATCACCCAACCTAAAGCCAATGAGAGGCCTTTAAAAATGTCCCAAAGTAACACAAGGTAAGACGCACAAGGTCACAGACTCCGTATCCCATGATTCCCTGTTTTGTCCCTGTCTGACTCCTCTGTGTCCTCCTCTGTCAGGTTGTGTGGTTGTACTGAGTCCTGTATTTCAGAGCTGGGGGGGTCGGACTGGTTCAGCCGACGCTACGACCCCAAACAGCAGGCCGTCCTCCGGGACACCGACAACAACCTGGACCCCCAGGCGCTCGCATGGTGGCTGGTGAGGGACAAAAGCAGTCAAATGCAATTGCTAATAATGAAAACATCTGAGAAAATGTGTACTTTACATTCTTTAAATGTTTTTAAAACTATATTTTACATTTCATTACGCTGCTGGTTTTAAGTGCAATAAACCATGAAGAGATTTAGAACAGGAAGAATCGTGAAAGCACATTAGCTACGAATAAGCCAAACAATTATGTTACACACAGAAATTAAGGATTTGAATGAAAGGTGCAGTCAAAGCTTGAATGTTGGGTTCCTATCACCAATCACTTGAAGCATGCTCACAGCTCATTGTGTCTATTTGAAGAAATGTATCTGCAGCATTCAACTCTATTTTTGTTCTAATTCTAAAACTCAATCTAAAATTTGTAGCCACATTTCTAGTTTCTGTGCGCGTTTGTGCGTCTGAAACAATTTGGTCACAACTGATAGAAAAGTCAAGCAGAAGTGATAGTAGACCAAACAGCCGCCATAACTATCTGCAACAGCAAGTTTCCCACGGTTTGTGCTTGTGTGTTCAGCTGTGTTGCTCAAAGCTAATTAAAGAGCAGCCTATTACTATGATTACTATTTCCATTGGAAATCAGCCGATAATTAGTGGCCGAGCGCTTTGGGAACCTTTTATGACATTTAATCTAAAGTGCATATTTTTGTACCACAAGCACCGAATAAATGAAAGATAACTAAAATATGTATCTTGATGTTTTACACTAACCGTTAAGCTAATCCGATAAATATAACTGCACGTTAGAGCAATAACACACAGAATGATTGCAGGCTGTACACTGGAAGCATTGAATTGATGCACCAACACAGCTATGGGTTATATCAGCTGATCACAGATCAAAGATGTGTGATTAGAATGCCAAAGACCAATGTATAATGTCCTGCATGATGGTTTTACAGAGCTTATCAGTACATCGTCATTCTTTTCAAAATATAAAACATTTAAAAAGTCTTAAATTGGCTTTTCTAAAAGACAGCCACAGTCTGAAGAGACAGATGAGTCTGTGTCCTGCATTTATAGATCACTGCAGAAACCATTAGTAGATTAAAGGGGGGCAGTGGGGGGGGGGGGGTTCAGACTGCTAACATCATCTCTGTGTGTGTGTGTGTGTGTGTGTGTGTGTGTGTGTGTGTGTGTGTGTGTGTGTGTGTGTGTGTGTGTGTGTGTGTGTGTGTGTGTGTGTGTGTGTGTGTGTGTGTGTGTGTGTGTGTGTGTGTGTGTGTGTGTGTGTGTGTGTGTGTGTGTGTGTGTGTGTGTGTGTGTTCATATCTAACACTAACTTTTGGTATTGTATTTCTTTAATCTATTTTTGGTTAATTGTATTTATATTTTCTTGGCTTTTTAAATGACTGTATTTCTTCTGAATTTTGTCTAGACGCTTTTAACTTCTAATGTAAAGCACTTCAATCTATATTCATCAACTTGCTTGCCTCACCTTAACATCATAAAACAAAAACATGAATGAAGAAAAAACGTTTTTAGAGATGTTGAGTGTATTTTGAGAAAAGCTATATATTAATAAAATATTGCAACATGCTGTATTTCTCCACAGAGTCTCCAGAGGGCCGGCAATGATCAGACGTTAGAGAAGGTGATGTCCGACATGTTTAAGGTCATCTCCCCGCCCACTGTGGACTTCAGGCCCCTCCCCTCCAGTTGCCGTCGTTGTGCGGTAGTCGGAAACTCCGGCAACCTGCGGGACTCAGGAAACGGAGACCTGATCAATTCCCACAACTCTGTAATCCGGTACGTCCTAACTTATCCTCTGCTCCTCATCCTCTGCCTCCTCATCCTCTCCACTGTCCTCCACATCTTCTTCTTCTTTCTCAACGTCCTTCATCAGTCTCATCCTCCTCCTTCATCAGTCTCATCCTCCTCCTTCATCAGTCTCATCCAGCCTATTTATTTTCCTCCTCACTTGTCTCCTCAACAGGATGAACAAGGCGGTGACTCGAGGGTTTGAGAAAGACGTTGGGAATCGGACCACGCATCACTTCCTGTACCCGGAGAGCGCGGTGGACGTGGCGCGCGGCGTCAGCCTCGTCCTGCTGCCGTTCAAACTGCGAGACATGGAGTGGCTGGCGAGCGCACTGTCCACCGGAGAAGTCAAAACGTACCAAATATGAATACAAATACACTCAAAATGTTCACATGTTTTCCTATCTAGTTACTAGTCAAAGCAAGATGTGAACTTTCAGACTTGCATGCAAATATCTAGGGCTGTACACGAATATTCGTTTGTTGGAGTACTATTCGGGTTTCAATTTCGTTATTCGGATATTCATCTTCGTTTTTATTTTTTTATTTATTGAAATCTCCAATATCAACGTAAGAGCTTGTGCCTCTTCGGGGGGTGCTAACACTTAACCATAAACGCTATCGTTTACTTTCTGTCTTTATATGTAGATATTACTTTTTCTCCATTCATCTCCGTCACGTTGTTTCCATAGCAACAACAACTTCCTGTCAACTGCGCTAACTCTCCTTCAAAATAAAAGCATGTCCATACAAAATAGAAAGCCAAGCCAAATTACACTTAAGACACAACTGCAACGAAAGTAACAAACACAATGCGATATCCTTTTCAATTTCAAAGAACATAAATTGGGTTACATTAACAAATAACTATAAAACAACAATACTGTAGAATAACAAAATGAATGCCGTGAATAAATCGAAATACACGTGTTGAAGCGGTTCGCTGCTGATTACTACGCACCCCGCCTCCCCCCCCCCCGCGCGCGCAGAACGAATATTCGCTGCTGATTACTACCGAATATCCGGAGCCCGAAAAATGGTATTCGGGACACCCCTACAAATATCTAATCTTGATCTTAATTAAAAAAACATTCAAATATACAAACATTGTAGAAACAATGTTTAATAATGGTTAAAAAATATACAATTAGTAAGTAAACTTCAATAATATATAATTATAATAACAGAAGAGAAATTACCACAGTTTGACTTTTTAGTTCTTAGTTTTGTGTTTATACATTTGAGAATACATAAGCATGAAAATGAGGGCTAACTTTTATTGTTTTGTTGTACATACAATGTTCCATATCTTTTATATGGTGCTGTATTTTCTAAAATACAGTCCTGACATAAACTCTGACTGGTATTTATGTGTGTGTCTGTGTGTCCAGGACCTACATGAGGGTTAAAGAACGAGTGGAGGCTGATAAAGACAAGGTAAATACATGTTCCATCATGCTCTCTGATTACACTCTGTTGTTGTTTGTACTACTTCCGCCCTTAAGAAGAAGTTTTGATTTCTGCTTTTAAGTGTCACGCTTTTATTTTTCACTTCTGGTTTCAATAACTGAAAAATATGTTCATACATGTGAGCGTTTCCAAAATGTCACCCAGAACACAGATGATACTGCAAGTTTAAGAAAAGATGTGATGAACACCAGAAAGCCTGTGAACACTCTCGTGTGTATCATAATGGTAACACTGTGTGCAGGTTCTGGTGGTGAACCCGGTGTTCTTCAAGTACGCTCACGAGCGTTGGACCGAGGGTCACGGGCGCTACCCGTCCACCGGCATGCTGGCCCTCATCTTCGCTCTGCACACCTGCGACCAGGTAGGAGGGGCGAGGGCTTCAGGGGGCTATGATCCACACAACTGTGTTAGAGCATTTAAAAGATAAAGAACCTCAATATGCCCCGCCCTAAGATGACCACTTTCCTCAAGTTCATGGCAAACTTTAATATAACCTTGAAATTACATACTATATTATGCCTTTTTTGATATGCTATTCTATTACTTTATGAGGTGACGTGCAACAACATTAACCTTTCTGTTGGTCGCTTGTTGGCAGACCCTTCACGTGATGGCAGAGCGAACAGGTACAGGCAGGGCCCGTAGCGATCGCCCTATAGTTTAAATCTACTACCCACACATGAACATATGGACATGGGTTACTATTTAAAAAAATAAATGTATTTATAAATTAATTTAGGAACCTATCCATGTGATTTTTAGTGGGGGTCGACCTCAAATCCTCTAGGGGGGTCCAGGGGCATGCCCCCCGGTAAGATTTTATTTTTTATTTTGGAGTTAAATCAATCTGGTGCATTTTGAGGGGAAAATAAAGAGACTAGATCTATGGAAACACCTATATTAAACAGAACTGTATACATTTCAATAATAATAAAATCATGGCCATAACCAATAACATACCATCCATCAACAACAACAACAACAACAACAACATAACATTTCCAATATGAAAAAAACACTGAAACTTGTTTATTAATTTATTTTTGGTTCATTTATAGTTGTGAGTGTGTCTGTGCTCCTGAATCAGCCTCTCCCCCCCCCCCTCTCCCTCCTCTCCCTCCTCTCCCCCCTGCTCCTCTTTGAGGCAGCAGCAAAGACTAGTATTAGCTCTCAACAAGTTTTAAAAGTGTATCTTACCTTTTTTCACCTAGTTCACTTTTTATTTATTTATTCATGTATATTTTACTAATCACATTAAATTTAGCTGACACTTTTATCCAAAGCGACTTATAATGACCGATTACAGGGACATTCTCCCCTGAGTAACTAAGGGCTAAGTGCCTTACTCAAGGGCACACTAGTGGTGGTGTTCCTGGCGGGATTTGAACTCACAGCCCACCTCACTATCCATTAGACCAATCACTACCCTCTCAAATGGAAATATGTGTTTACATAAATGGTGACCACACCGTTTGAGACCCACTGAGAACTTAGACTAAGTTAACTATCTAAACACTCAGAGAGTCCTTTACCTCACCTGAGCTGAGGTTATCCCGAGCTTGAATGACACACAGAGACCAATCAAGGGCTTTGATTTATGATCTGTATGACAGTGGCCATGTCGGCAGATCACATCATGTGGACAGCCAGTCACCCTGTGAGGCAGATCACATCATGTAGACAGCCAGTCACTCTGTGTGAGGCAGGCCACATCATGTAGACAGCCAGTCACCCTGTGAGGCAGGCCACATCATGTAGACAGCCAGTCACCCTGTGAGGCAGGCCACATCATGTAGACAGCCAGTCACTCTGTGTGAGGCAGGCCACATCATGTGGACAGCCAGTCACCCTGTGTGAGGCAGATCACATCATGTAGACAGCCAGTCACCCTGTGTGAGGCAGACCACATCATGTAGACAGCCAGTCACCCTGTGTGAGGCAGGCCACTTAACAGGCCAGAAGGAGGCGAGATCAGAGCAAGGGAGCCAGGGATCATTGTCCACAAGTTAATCGATCGCAGATGGCGTCATGGTCACGGACGAATACAAAAAAACATTAGTAAAAAAAAAAAAATTATAAAAAAAAAAAAAAAAACTAAATGGGTCGCGAAATATACTTGGGCGGCCGTTAATATACCTGGGCGGCCGTTAGTATACCTGGGCGGCCGTTAATATACTTGGGCGGCCGTTAATATACCTGGGCGGCCGTTAGTATACCTGGGCGGCCGTTAATATACCTGGGCGGCCGTTAGTATACCTGGGCGGCCGTTAATATACTTGGGCGGCCGTTAATATACCTGGGCGGCCGTTAATATACCTTGGCGGCCCGCCCAAGTATAGTCTATGTGTGGGAAACCCTGCATTATACAAAAATGTTTCCCTAAACAAATGTACTCACAGATTATGCCTTCTCCAGGGTGAAAATAACCGGATGGAGATAGATAGAGTCAGGGACCTGTTCCCCATGCGGCTCTCAAACAAAATGGCAGAACGGAAGCCTAACACAGACGTTTTACTAGGAACGCACTTGCCTGTCCCTAGAGGCCACTAAGGATATAGCAGTCAAGGAGATAGATGTCAGTCATTAGAATGACAGAACAGTAATGCCATACATAACTTTTTATTGCATACTATACCATGACATTTACAATAAAGTTACGACTATATGTCATATATATAATGATGTCATGACATCACTTCCTGTCTTCGTTCAGGTGTCCGTGTTCGGTTACGGCGCCGACAAGCAGGGGAACTGGCACCATTACTGGGAAGAGAACCGCAACGCTGGAGCCTTCAGGAAGACCGGCGTCCACAGCGCCGACTTCGAGACAGAGATCATCCAACAGCTGGCCAAAGAGGGCAAGATCAGTCTGCACCTGTGACCCCTGACCCCCGACCCCCAGACCCACTGACCCCCAGACCACAGCCTGATGGACTGACATGAATAAAGACTGAAAGACGTGCTGACTGATGGACTGACCAACATAAAACTGGAGTTCATTGTCTTGATTGATTGGTTCACAAAATGCCAATATTTATAGTGAAATTCTGTCCATGGTGATCTCTTTACCCGTCTTATCAGTACAAACCCAAAGATGTTCTGTTTAATATTAAATATAAAACTCTTAATTAATTCATATTTGGCATTAAAGATAACTAAAGAGAGGATTAATTGATTATCTAAAAAGGTAGCTATTATTTTGAATTGACCTATTGTTGCAGCTCTAGTGCTGACTGACCCACAGACAGACCTGCTGACTGAAGGTTCCTCTGCTCACTCAGCAGATCATTCTTCACTCAATTGACAGAGAACCAGCTACATCTCGTCTGGTATCCAGTCTAGTTGAAAGTGTCTTTGCATTCCCAGCTGTGCTCAAATCGGAGTCAACTCTGGACCTTATGTGCCTGCCAGATGTGTCTGTTAGGATTCGGACAGGAGTCAGACCTGTACTTCTTGCACATCGATCACCACGTCTGCCTTGAGTCAGAAACCCATTAATGCCGGATTGAAGCCGCTGTTGGGTATTGACATTGTTGAATACCTGGATTACCTGTGGATGGAGCCTTTCAGGATGGAGGAGCTAAACCTGCCACTTCCACTTGAAGGATGCAGCTTAGATCTCCTCCCTCTGCCTACTCGCTGGTTTAATTAAAATCCAGCTTAACATGAACATAAATACAGATTTGTGGGACCTTCCACTGCTTAAACAGACCTTATGTTGCTGTCTGGGACTGCGAGGATGGACCACACAAGTTGTGCTCTAAGCGGGGAAACAACCACAAACTTTTTATATATTTGATTAGATGTTATAGATATTATACAGGGATAACCTCTTTTTTTATTTTGTATTAAAGCACTTTGCCCTTAAGAAGAAAAGGCACAAAAGGGCCAAGTTGTTGCTTTCTCTGTCCAACAAAGACTTTCTTTTCTATTTGATCTCATTTATAATCCACCCATTTATTCTGAATGAAACAACCCGTCCTGATCCGGAGTATTTACGTGTTTTTTAACATCTACATTTTTGGAATGTAAGCCAATGATGCTTCCTGTCTCGACCATATATGGAACTGGAGACAATGAGTGGGAGGAGCCTGTGTGAGGTTCTCAGCCTGTGTTTAAACTCCTTCATGATGATTCAACAGTCTGCAGTTTTCAGTGGTTTCACTCACAAAACAGAAGTTTCATGTTTTAAGGGACTACTTTGTTAGATCCACTAGCTGAACAAGTTATTGAAAAGCGACAATGTTAAACTCTGCAGCTTTACACAACTTCCTTTGTTGTTGAAGACTGTTTCACTTTGTGATGTAACTCTTCTGAGTCAAAGACGAGGAGACAGTGCAAGACTAAATTAAAGATTTATTAAACAAAACGTAACAAAGTCAAACAATCAGTAACACCACCAGTGTGGGCGGTGCATGGACGAGAGGGAGATGTAGTGCAATGTAAGTCCAACCAAAAAAACACCAACCTGAAGACGGACCGACCGGTCCAGCAGGAAGCAGCTGGACTTCCTGTTTAAAGGGAGACGACAGCGCGCTGTCACACCTGTGCTGTGAATGTACAAAAACTGTTGCTGTTTTTCAATCACAGTCGTCTGAATGTTTGTGGCTTTGTTTACACTATGAGAAGTTTCAGGACGTTTCACACTGGGGAAGTTTGAGTCTGAATCTGAGTTCCATTGTCCGTCTCGGATAGATATGCATCTCTGTTTTGTATGATGGGGAACATTCAGTTTTTAGTGTACCTTCTAAGCATAATATGCAGAACATTTAAGTAATTTGCATCCAGCAGCCATCCATATTAATAAAGTATAATTTGGACAGAATATATATCAAACTGTTATTAATTTATTTGTCAGTCTTCAACGTTATCATTTAGATTTTATGTGTTGTTTTTAATGGTCACTTTTAAATTGGTGTTTTCACTTTGTTTTTGTTGTGGAAAAAAGTAATTAACGGATATTTTGTCATATATTTGTTTTATTTTTATTGACACAGATGTTGACTTTTTAAAGAGAGATATCACAAACTGTAACTCTTAATTTAGCTAATGTTAGCCTTTTTGTGTTGTTTTGGGAAGGAACTGAAACACATTTATCGTGTATATGCATCTCAATGAACATTTGATTTGGGGTTAAATTGAGCATTCAGTGCTCTGCCTTTAGTTCTGTTCTGTTAGCAGTACGTCATCAAACTTCAGTTTTTTAATCTCTTGTTTTAGGCTTAAAATGGCACAAATGTGGACAATAGGTTTCCTGGCTGAGACTCTCAGGTTGACCATGTATTGGATTGGGAAAAATGTAAATATTATAGTTTCTGGCGCTCCATTTCCAGATTCAGACCAACTTGCCAGTGTGAAATGGTTTCAAAGCTCAGTCTGCTTCAAAGTCACTTGTTGATGCAACGTCTAAAGGCCAGCAGGATGTGTGGTGTGAAAATCCTGCCGTCATATATTCCTCCTGGCAGCATCTCACTGCGTCTTTGAATGCCGTCCAAAATATCTGAGTCTGTGTAAGATGCAGCTGTTGGAGAGTGGGTTTTTAGACGATCCAACAAGCACTTTAAAGCAGACTGAGGGCTCTATGATCATGGATGCTGAATTATTATCTGGAGGCTCTGCTGCTAACTTTGGCTGCAGTTAAATGCTCTATTAAAACCCATCTGCTGAGTCATCTCAAGCTGGGGTTTAATCTGAAACATCTGCTGCTTTTTTTATAGTTTTTGCAGAGATGTAACACTTTGATGGCTCCCCGATTTTATGAGGGACGTTCAGCAGCTAAATGACAGCAGCAGCCCTCCAGAGTCCTGAGCTAGACTTCACATCCGGAGGGAAGGTTTTGGAGTTTGCTGACTTTAGTTGTAGTAAAAAGATATACTTCCTCACACTAAAGAAAGACAAGTTTGCTGTGAGTATAAATCCAAAGTTGTGCTTATTAGTAGTCTTCCTGTAGTCTGGGAATTTAGATTTTCGGAATTGGAAGGTGCCGATTAATTCAAATAAACCAATCATGATGTATGTTCACTTATCATAGCTTTAATCAGCGCTTCATGTTTAAACTGACTGTTTGATGAAAGGACTTTTCAGTTTCATTTAACAAACAACCTACTGATCATTGATTCATTCGTAGTTGCAGACAGAAGCACTGTGATTTTTCAAAACAACACCGCTGTCACTTTGAATAAAATGAAACAAAAGTACGTGTGTTTTGTTCTTCCAAAGGCTCTGGAGTAGTGTTCATTTCGTCAGCTATTTTTTTATTTAGTTTTAGTCTTAGTCCTGTGTTAAATTTCCTTTTTAGTTTTAGTCATATTTAGTCACCTTCATCCTGTTTTTATTTAGTCAAGTTTTAGTCGACTAAAAGTCTGAGCATTTTAGTCTTATTTTAATCAAAGAAAACTAATTATTTTAGTCTACTTTTTGTCAATGAAAACTGTTGAGTCTTTTTTAGTCATCAGATTATATAGAACATTTCAGTCAAACTAGTCGAGCCAAAACCAATCATTTGTCATTTTAGTCAAACGTATTTCACAATAAGATTATATCTTGTCCTTATTTGATGAAAAACAGGTTGAATGATTGAGCAGCTTTGCAGAGAGTATCAGGTTTGTGGTGTTTTTACCTGTGTTTTGGCCACATTGCTTCCCTTCTGATGAAACAATGTATTCTCTTTTTTTCTCCGCCTCATTGTAGCGAAAATGGGCCCAAATATCACATCGTTTCTTTCTCCCAAGCAGTGGTGGCTTTAGACTTTTTCGTTGTCAGTCATTTTGACGGACAGGATCGTAACATTTCCGTCATAATCCATTATTACCCATCGAGTGCACAATTTATCACTCGCGCTGACGGGGGGGTATTCGGTTAACGCGAGTGCGACCACTGCTCCCAAGCCCTGTTGTTGCCATTTTATTTTCTGTTAAATAAGGTTAGTTAGACCACGAGTTAGACCACGAGTTAGACCACGAGTTAGACCACGAGTTAGACCCGAGTCTTCCTAACAGTTCATATTATGCCGCTGCACGGTGTAATTCAAGTGTACCGCCGCGCGCAGCACAGACACACAGCTGCTGCCCTGCCGCAGCACAGACACACAGCTGCTGCCCTGCCGCAGCACAGACACACAGCTGCTGCTCTGCCGCAGCACCGGAAATGGAACTGCTGGGAGAAAAACTGACTATCAGAGATGTAACGTTCTCTTTGATAATATTTCGTCTCCTCATTTTTCGTCAACGAAAGTAAAGAGAGATTTTGGCATAGTTTTTATTTAGTAAACTACATTTTCGTCTCGTCACTTTTCGTCAACGATATTGCGTGATGATTTCGTTACAGTTATTGTTTACTGCCGTCGGTGCCGTCTCGTCATCGTCTCGTTTTCGTCATGGAAAAAAAGGTCGTTGACGAACATATTTCCTCATAGTTTTAGTCAACGAAATGAACACTACTCTGGAGGTACATGTTGGCACAATCTAACTCTGATGATGACGTCTATAAAAGTCCCCTTGGCAGTTTATTTCTGCCGCCATGATACAAATAAACATTTGCTCAGTTTCCAGTACAAGATGTTGACTTTTTAATTGTTATCACTAGATACCAAATAATAAATGTGGTTTTCATCATATATCAATCAATTCAATATTTTTCTCTGATGAAACGTCTTGTAACTTTACTACAAACATGTTTTGCTTTAACACAATCCTTTTCTAGTTTTATGTGTTTTGACACACTTTTTTTTTTATCTGCATCGTTTCTGAAACTAGCGTGTTTCTCGTGATGGAAGAGTTTTAGGCTGTTGTAGCGCGTTTGCACCAGTCGACCACCTTATTAATGTGTATACTGTACTATTTACAAAAACAAATCTTATTTCAATGTGAAAAGATCGCATTTTATGAGAAACTGAGCAGATATTTTTGAAATGATAGCAGTACCTGCTGTGCTTACTGGTGTTTGGAATCTTCAGACATCGAGAATCAGCTGAGTCTCATTTCACTATCCCACAATCCTTTGTGCTCTGGTCACTTGTCAAGTGGAGGCTCTAGATCAGAGGTGCCCAGCACGTCGACCGGGGGCAATGCTGGTAGATCGCGAGTCATTCATTAAAAAAAAATCCAGCTCCGTTAAAATAGACAAGACAGGTTTTGATCCCTCCTCCCTTGGCCTCCCTGCCACTTAATTCAGGAGTTTACTTGATTGACAGAAAAAGCGACCTATCGCTTTCCAGTCTGTTAACCCAGAATGCAAAGCGATACAAAATCAGTCAAGTGCCGGGAAAACTCAAATTAAGTTAAAGAGACGAACAACAAAATGAGTGCGGGACCGAGCAAGAAGTTAAAAACATACCACTTCCACCCAGAATGGGAGGGAGAATATTTTGTTGTGATGTCACATTCAAAGGTTATTTGTCTTATTTGTAAAGCAAGCGTCGCTTTGCCAAAGAAAGGTAACGTGAGGAGAGGCATTATTGGAGTGTTCACAAGGCATAGCAGCGACTTCCCTCCGAGTAGCGAGTTGAGAAAGAGAAAGGTCATGTGTTATTGCTACACAAACATTATCTCGCAGTCTTAGTGTCGCCAACTCGTTTCTAACATGCAAAAAGACAAACAAATGCATCTATGGTCGGTGTATTTTCGACCTTTCCAATCGAGACGAGATGTCTCTCCCCCGTCTGTGTGCGAGGGGGCGGGGCAGTTTACACACACGCAGCTGCTACATGCAGCAACACACGGCTGGGATGGCGGAGAGAAGCGCTCCAAGGTGTGGTTACATGTTACCCGTCTTGAGGTGGACGATGCTCGTTGCCAAGAGAGTTTAGCATGTGAGGGCGGTAACACGAGCAATTTGTCTAAACATTTAGCAAAAGTGCACCACATCCAGATGGAGGAATGCACCGACTGTCTTTCTAGTAGCTCTGTAGCCCCATCCACGAGGAACGTTTCCACGTCAGGTGTTCTGTATGCTAGCAGCAGCAACACACAGAGTTAACTCAATGATACAAACATGGGTTAATGATTAGAGGAAACTGAGTTATTTACTTTGTTAAAGTTTCAGCTATTCTGTTTACAGTTCTGTCATCAGATTATTTAATACCATTTGTTCAAACATTGTTGTTTCTTTTGATGTGAAATATTATTTATTTTATTTAAATAAAAAGCAATGTTAGTTTTGTAAACAATGTGTTTAGTTAATTTAATAATATATGTATTTTTGAATCAAGTATTCATCTTTATTGTCTTCATTGCTAGTTTCCACATGCCTAAAACAACCTCAAGCTAAATCTAAAAGTTGATGGCTAAATAAGAGCGTTTGATAAATTGTGCAAGGCGTACAGTAATAGTCCGAATAGTCGATTAATCGTTTCATGAATCGATAGATTAATCAATTATCAAATGAGTCGTTTGTTGCAGCCCTATTGTCCCATGTATAAATAAAACGTGTTATTCAGCAACCCTTGCAACTTGGGATTTTATTTTTGGTTGGTAGACCTCGGTGAGCTGGTCATTTCAAAAGTAGCTCACCAGCCAAAAAAGTGTGGGCACCCCTGCTCTAGACCAATTTTAGACCCCTGCTCCCAGAACCGCCCTGGCCCTTGTCAGACCTGATAAGCCCCTCGAAGGTGACAGCCTGAGACAGGACAGAAGAGCTGCACAGGATGAAAAACCATGGAGTGGTGCAGTGATACACTTTGTAAGCCCACCCAGAAGTTAGCGTCGCAAGAGCTCCCGCGGCAAAAAGCCAATTGGATTTATCCAACCAACCTATTTAAGACACATTTAGGTTTCAGACATTCAACAGTGGGGTGACACATTTTATTTTGGAGAAATAAATGTGGAAACCTAATTAGCCTGTGCTAACCACTTGCCTTACTTCAGGCAGCTAACAAAAAACACGTTAAAAACCCATTGAATTTGTGACGAGGGAACCTGAACTGTTAAAATGATAACTCATTTCTGATGTTTAGGACTTATTCCTGCACCACTCCATGAATATATTAAAATAAGTAAATAACAGAAAAAAGTCGTTCAGTTGCACTTCAAAATAAAAGTCCAGTGGATTGTTTTATTTTGAAGTGTAGTACCTATGTGCTTAATAAAAATATTATTTTATAATAAAAATAAATAAATAATAGCACGGTCAACACTAGACTTAAATCGTCGCTGACCTGTTTGTGCGACATTATTACATGACCCGAGCTACATACAGATTCTTCACGGGAAAAGGTCAACTGTATTGTCTCCATGGCAACAAAAGCCGCTGGTTGCTGTGACAACATGAACTGTGCCTGGACCATTGGTCATCACAGGAAGCAGTCCGGTCCTGGGAGAAGCAGAGGGACACAATCCTGGGGTTCTGCTGCCTTGGTTCCCCTGGGTTCCAGGTTCTAGTTCTCCAGGCAGACTGGATCTGTACGGGTCCAGGTTCTGGTTCTCCAGGCTGACTGGATCTGTACGGGTCCAGGTTCTGGTTCTCCAGGCTGACTGGATCTGTACGGGTCCAGGTTCTGGTTCTCCAGGCTGACTGGATCTGTACGGGTCCAGGTTCTGGTTCTCCAGGCGGACTGGATCTGTATGGGTCCAGGTTCTGTTGGTTTGGTCCAGGTTCTGGTTCTCCAGGCTGACTGGATCTGTACGGGTCCAGGTTCTGGTTCTCCAGGCTGACTGGATCTGTACGGGTCCAGGTTCTGGTTCTCCAGGCTGACTGGATCTGTACGGGTCCAGGTTCTGGTTCTCCAGGCTGACTGGATCTGTACGGGTACAGGTTCTGGTTCTCCAGGCGGACTGGATCAGTACGGATCCAGGTGCTGGTTCTCCAGGCGGACTGGATCTGTATGGGTCCAGGTTCTGGTTCTCCAGGCTGACTGGATCTGTACGGGTCCAGGTTCTGGTTCTCCAGGCGGACTGGATCTGTACGGGTCCAGGTTCTGGTTCTCCAGGCGGACTGGATCTGTATGGGTCCAGGTTCTGTTGGTTTGGTCCAGGTCAGTCTGAGAGCAGCTGGACAAAGGAGGACGGGAACAAACCCCTCTGGTCCGGTTCTTCCTCTATGTAACCATGCTGCATACACATTCACACGTGATTACAATTTGAACATGAATACAACAATGTTCATTTTGACACCAAATTTAGATTATTATAAAAATATATTAGTTTTAGGCCTTTTTGATTGGATTAGATTGGAATATAATCCAATCAAAACAAACTAAGTAAGAAAGAAAAAAAGCAATAACAGGAGAAATTAACACTTTTAAAGGTTTGGTCATCAAGTATTTTTCTTTAAAGAAATCTGAGCTGTTGCCATCTTTGTTGTGTACGTTACCATAGTGACATGTTGGGTGCTTCTCAATGTCGAGGAAGGCTGCTCCAGAGCCACTATTTCATGCATACTACGTCATTGAGTGCCGCCGAAAGACTGTTCCAATGTCCAGCATACTTGGAATTCTACCGAGTCCGGCGTACTTCGTAGCGAGACATTTCGAGGCTGCACATATGTAGACTCCGTGGTCTTAAAATCCCCACAATGCTTTGCGCACGGACCAATTTCCAAATCTTTGGCGGAAATCGCGCTCCGTTTAAGGCGGGGCCTCGCATATGACGCACACCTGCACACCTGTTAGCCTGTTCCACAATTCTTCGTTTTCCGAGGCTAGGAAGGATTCTTGCCTCGCTTCTGAAGCAACTGACTCGGAAGACATGTGCTACCAAGCAAGCGTCCTCGACATTGAGAAACATTGAGAAACACCCGTTATGTACATCAGGAGGCCAGTGGAAAAAGCACCTTCACAGTTGTAGAAGTAGGCCAATGGGAGTACCAATCAGAGTCGGGTTTCTGATACTTACCCACCAATCACTGTCCTCCTTGCCCAGGACCACCAGCACCTGACCCTCAAAGAAGCTCAGCTCATCGTGGTGGTCGGCCTGGCAGTCGTACAGCGCCTCCACCCGGCGGCTCGTCGCACCCCGAGGCTGGTGGAGGTAAGCAAAAAACATGATAATAATAAATATGTCCGGATAATAATAAATATGAATTAAAATAAATGTTCATGATGATTGCTTAGGCATCAGTAGGAGGTGGAACCTTTGTCTTTCATTTGGGGCTGATCAGCTGTTGACGGCGGTTTCTAAGGCACTGCTGGAGTGTTGCTATGTGGTTTCAATGGTGAATCTAACTGAGTCACATAATAGTAAAACCTATTTAACATTTTTGTTTAGTTTTTAACCATTTTTATATTGTAGTACTACTACAACATAAATACAAAGACTGGGCATCTTCTGGCACTACTGAGAACAGGAAGTACAGACATAAACCTGTGTATATCTTATAGTAGGCTATTAACCTGATCAAAAAGTGACTAGATACATATTAAATGTAGAGAGTGCCTTCAATACAGAGTATTGGGACAT